>JAVCKU010000150.1:19641762-19652788 GCA_032273985.1 Hypsolebias coamazonicus | reverse complement strand
TGAGGGAGTTTTTCCTTTCCACTGTCGCCTTCATGCTTGCTCAAGATGAGAGTTCTGTGATGGAGTTAAACTCAAAGGAGTCTGTTCCTCAGATAAATAGTGTTAACTTCTTTTATATATATTTGAATGTTTCTGTTCACTGCCCTAAGATGACTTCTGTTGTGACTTGGAGCTATATAAATACAGTAAACTGAATTGAATTGAATTGAATTGGATTGTTTCTGCAGTCTGTGGCAGCAAACAGAACAATGAAAAAAAGCTGAATACTGGCACACTGACTGGAACAGTCCTCTTTTTTAAAACTATTTTAACAAGGCCTTGTGGATCATTTTATTTCTGATAGTGTATCTGATGATTGTTGGTAATTATGGACAAACCCCCATCACAAGAACAATACTACCGTAGTTTAAACACATTTGAGAGAAGTGAGTTTATACAAATGAAGGAGAGTGTCCTTGATGCCATCTAGTAGTTCATTTGACTTGTTTAAATATGAGAGTAAACATTTAAAGAAAAAGTCCACGTGGATGACAGCAGTTCTGAAAGGTTTTTCCTTGGGCTTCATTGCTAATGAAGACATGAGCTCAGGTGTACTCTGATACACAGGGGCGGTCCTAGCCTGTTTCAACCCCGTCCCCTGAGCCCACAACACCCAATTCCCCCCCACCGCATGGAAACGCTTCACCGTGCCATAACATTAGATTACCATGTACCATCACAGACACACAAAGTTTCTTTGAATATATTATTCAAAAACTTGAAATTGAAGAAACTAGAATAATACTATAAATGCACAGAGTAAGGCACATAAAACTTTGCACTTTGTACACCAAAAATTTAAAAGTACACAATACAAATACAAAAAATAAATACCGTAGAAGATACATACAATTAAAATAAAGCATTTCTAAATTGCACCAGTAGAACACCAAAAGATCTGTGCACTACAATTGTACTTTGATCTAGACACAAATTTCTCTGCACAACGGCCAAGGAAGATCTGAACCTTTTCTGAATAAGACAATTTACACTATTGAACTTCAAGGCACACAAATTAAATTGTACAACTTTCATATAAAGTCATACCTTTCTTTAAGTTTGTGTATCTACACTATTTCTTTTCAAACAAGATATACAGATTAAACTGCACCACTGCCACCTAAATATTTGCACTTTTTGCCTTCTTTGATGCAAAGTCATCCATCCATCCATTATCTTTACTGTTTATTCCTTTTCAGGTCATGGGGGTCACAGGTGCCCATGTCCAGCAGCGATTGTGCAAGAGGTGAGGTATACCCTGGACAAGTCACATGTTCACCACAGGGACACATAGAGTCAAACAAACGAAATCCTGGGCTGGGATTTGAACCGATGACCTTCTCCCTGAGAGGCAACAGCATTATCAACAGAGCCATCGTGCCACATAATCATCCATCATCAATTATGTCATCATACTGTATGAAATCTGATCAGCAGTTGTATGGTTCATACTGACATAGCAAACGACTAACAACTAAGACAAAAACAAACAAGACTACATATACTGTATGTCCAGTTTGTGAAATAGTCAGAATAGGAGATAAATCAACATCTCTTCAAGCTAGTGGCTATTTAACATGGTTCAAGCTACACCACAAGATCATTGCCTTTAGTAATTATAGTAACCTAATGTCTTAATTGTAATCTTCAAAACGGTAATATTTTCTGCTGAAAACCAAATATATTGTCCTAAGCAGTTAAACTCAAGACTTAACACAATTGGCTTACTTATATAAATAACTTTTACTAGTTGTCTTTTTATGTACAAAGTATATGAATGTTTCTGTACAGTGCCCTGAGACAACTTCTCTTGCCACTTGGCGGTGGCGCTATATAAATAAACTGAATTGAATTAAACTTGTTAATAGTAGACCTATCTTGCAACAGGTTATAGTCTATAACACCTTTCAAGCTCCAAGAGATGACACAGCTGCATACATTTACCTTTTGCTCATTTCTCCTCTTCTTCTTTTCTCTTTTTCCTAAACTGGGCACCTGATGGCTTTGACCTGTTCTTGTCCATCTTCCATGTGTAACTGGCTCTCTCCCAACATGAGTCAAAACGTCTTAGGCCTAAACTGATTCACCTTCCTTGGTGTGACGATTAATGTTAATAATGTTAATTTCACACAAATATTCTGAAATAGTGGTTATATTCACAATATTAAGAACAAAATGTGCTTTGTTTGGGACCAGTCAATGATGTGATTTACTTAATGAATTAACTGTGTTAGGTGTGTTATTAGGTGCATCCCTGTCCTCGCAAGGGAGACAAGAGAATCCCCCTCTCCTTCTTTGACAACCTGTGTGTCAGACCTCAGCAGCAAACTATTTGTTCTACACCTGGCAAAGGGCACCCACTACCCGAGATTCTGCCCTGGGCAGCTGTCTATATCACCCATTTCAAAAACCATCACTGCTGTTACAGACCTGGTGGAAAGGGCGCACAGTGATCCCACGGCCACAACGTATTTAGCAGGACCCCAGTTTATGTAGTCAAAGGCCACAGGCAGGGGGCTCTTTTCATTGAGCATGTAGTAGGGCATCATCAGGGTGAGGGCAGCAGACACCGCAAAATAGGCCAAGAAACAGATCAGAAGAGAAGCCACAATGCCCACAGGGATAGACTTTTGGGGATTCTTCACCTCCTCACCTTAAAAAAAGAAAAGAAAAGTGTAACAGGTTTGTAGTCAACATAGTGAAGGCTACTTTAGGACTGTTTACATTTTAAAACTTCAAAAATACATTTAACAAATTGATTACCGGTATATTATTTTAAAAATGTATGAAATGTCTGCTTCATCACAGTGGAAAAAAAAATCTGCTATAACACACTTGATCCATCAGAAAGTAGACGGTGATACATGTTCACAGAGCTGCCTTTTAGATTTTCTGACTCACTTAATAAATAAAATAAAATGTCCACAACTGCCTGCCTTTTTTAAGCTCTAGGGTCTGCAAAACGCTTTAAAGACTTTCTCAATCATATTCACCCACATACACACACACGTCATGCTTTTATTTGTTATGTTTTTACATGTTGTTATGTTGTATAAGGCACTGTGTTATGTTCTCACACATAAACTGATAATGTACTGCACACTTGCTGTCATTTATGAATGATGACAGTGTTTTTAACAGCTTTCCATTTAGTTCCAGATCGCTCCATAGTGCATACTGTAGATCACTGTGACGTAGTCCAAGAATATTAGTACTTTATCAACAAGGCTAATGACTTAATGAGTGCTGATAGACATTACAGGTCAGTTTTGACTCTTTTAGTTTTAGTTCTTTTTAGTTTAGTATTTTTCTTTAGTTCTTTTTGTCTTTTTCATAGCATCAATTACATGGCTAAGTCGTGGTGTACCCCAGGGGTCTGTCCTTGGCTCTCTCCAGTCTTTTCCAATCCTACACCTCGTTTTAACCTTTAACTTAAAATTTAGATGGTCAAGTGTTGTCTCATATTTAATAATGATAATTCTGAGGTCACTGTGTTTGCTTCACACCCCTCCAAAAGTTCTCCTAGTCTTGTTGGCTACAAACATGGCGATTTATCGCAAAGGCCATAAATCACTAATGAAACAGAAGTGTCATGATGAGGACAAACTTTATGGATAGTCAAGGCCACCGTGCCCCAGTAACACCTGGTTGGCGTGAGAATGTTTACCAGAGTTGTGAAATTCTGTAAAGAGGATGTTTGTTTGAGAGTATAATCTTTTATCATATTAGGAAATGTATGTAAGCGTTGCATTTGCTACTCCCTCAGTGAACGACGGACTGTTTGAACTGTGTGAAACCCTGTTAAGATTGCTTAAATAAATCTCCCCAGCAGTGAATCTTTCAGTTTTTTGTTTAATGGTTAAATAAAAACAACAACAAATCATTCAAGAAACAATAGCTCAGATGCTATAGCAGTGTCGTGCTCAATATTTTATTTTTCTTCCAGCTTTAAACTATTTTTTAATCCATTAATTCTCAGTCAGGTCATCTGGACAGTTTCTTTTTTAATCAGGTTTATTTATATATTTTTTTCTTTAAACTACTGACTAAAAACAAGTTACACATCTTTTTGACTGCTCTTGCCTTCACAACAATCCAATCAGTTGGAGCCCCATCTTCCAATCTGCAACTGTTTAATTCAAAATACTTCAACTAGACTCATAACCAAAACTAAAAAAAAAAAAAATCACACAACAACAAAACATTTTCCATGTGCTTACCTTCCTACACTGGCTGTTAGATGTCATATTGATTTTAAAGTGTTCCTTCTAACATTTAAAGCTTAAAATGCATGTGTTTTAAAATCAAAATCCTAGCCTTATTGACATGATATGCACTCTTCGACCAGTAAGATCCATAGAGGCACTGCCAATTATTCTTCCATACACCCACATAATGAACTATCCCTGCACTTACTTGTAAAGCACGTTGTAATTTTGTTGGGAAAAGTGCAATAATTCATCATCATCACTGTTTATAGATTTAAACAGTTAAAAAGCCACCGTGACATTAGAGGCCTACATAAGCTGCACGTTTATTACACTTTATTACAACAGTTTTGCTGTTTTATGGCCAAAGTTTACTCAAGTTCACTGGGAACAACAGGAGGTTTATCACCTATGGTAATTGGAGTTGTCATATTTTTATGAGTGACTTTAGATTACCAAACGTGCTTTTCATGAGATATGAGGTATGTGTACATTTAAGAAAATGATAAAAACTGAATTGTTAAAAAAAAATATATGAAGTAAATGTGTATTGTATTAGAGTTAGAAAAATTAGAAAGAGTTATTCATTTTGTTCTGTTACTTGAAGATTATTATTGTTTGAACTAACTGTTTAAAAAAGGGGGGCAGATATAATAAGATTTTTTCTTCTTTCTGCTACAGTTCATGTTATATTTTGTATTCTTATCAATTATGGGATTGTTTTCTATTGTATTTTAAAATGAATGAATTTTATAGCTAAATAAATAAATCTTAAGCAGTCTGTTACAACTCTTGGGATGGTTTTAGTCTCTGACTTGAAGTTCAATAAACAGATCAACTCTGTTCTTTCAAAAAGCTTCTTCCAGTCAAGTCAGATAAACAATAAGTGCTATGTGTTGTCATCAGTGTATATATGTTCACATACAATGGTAAAATTAGTTCTCTGCATTTAACCCATCACTCCTGAGGTACACCCAGGTGGAGCAGTGGGCAGCTATGTCAGCGACCAGGGAGAAATTGGGGATTAGGTGTCTTGCTCAGAGACACCATGACATGTTGGAATGGCTGGGGATCGAGCCTGGGCTGCCCTACCTCTACCCTATCAGCCCCTAATAGTTGAGCTTAAGTCCGTGCTGACCAGATCTGACCTTGAAAAAAATAGTCCATGCATTCTTTACAACCTGGCTGAACTACTGTAACGCGCTTTATATTGGGGTCAGTCAGGCGTCCATTTCATGTCTCTAGCTCATCCAAAATGCTGCAGCTCAGCTCTTAACAGTAAATCCTAGGTTTGGGCATATTTCACCAGTTTTGTCCTCCCTTCACTGGCTCCCTGTACATGTCAGAATAGATTTTAAAATTCTCCTGTTGACATTTGAGTGCGTTAACGGCCTTGCACCTGCATACTTCTCTTATGTTCTTTCTCTGGCGCTGAGATCATCTGATCAGCTGCTTTTGGTTGTAAATGGACTGCACTTATAGCACCTTTCTATCTTATCAAGGCACTCAAGCACTTTACAACACAATCTGTGCCCTCATTCACCCATTCATACAGCACTCTACTAGATCTATACAAAGAATAATCAGAGCTTTATCACGTTCATACACCAATGGGACACACATCGGAGGCAATGAGGGGTTCAGTGTCTTGCCCAGGGACACATCAGCATGTGACTGCTGGTGGAATCAAACCCACAACTCTTGCATTGAAGGGCAACTGTTCTAACCACTCAGCCACAGCCGTCCCAAAAAATATCCCACTGTACCAAAAACCAGGTTGAAGCTCAGAGGAGATCGTTTCTTTTCATTCGTGGGCCCTAAACTTCGGAACATCAACATTGGGCAGGTCACTTCACTCCTTGCTTTTAAACCTCTCCTGAAAACACACATGTACTCAGTGGCATTTAACACAGTATGATCTGATTCATTATCCCATTGTTTCTCATTGTGTTTGTGTTTTTTATGTTTTTATCTTTTGCTGCTTGATTCTCTGATGTAAGCACTTTGGTAACAGTTTCTGTTTAAATGTGCTCTATAAATGAAATTGACCTGACTTGACTACAGTAGTTTTACAGATATCCAGCTAGCATTTGGTGAGGTAGTAGCTGAGAGTCATCTCCAACACATATTTTGAGTGCAAACAGGTTGTGCAGGTTCTTGAATCAAAATGATGTCGACTATTGAAATCAACTGAGTCTGTTAACAAAATATCTCATGAACCACAAGACAGATTTTGATGTAAGTTTTGAAGTTATCACATGTACTTGCACAACAACCTTCACTTTTGGAGACCACTCAATTCAAGATGGCCACCATAGCAGCTGACCTCAGAAAAGACAAAAATGGCTTCAGCTCTGTCAGTGTTAGAAATATAGAGTTAAAATTAATGTGATTGTGTCTGTTAGCAAAATTTCTCATGAACCACTGGATGGATTTGAAAGAAAACCTCAAACAGTTTTCATCTGACGTGCATCTACACCTGAAAACTGATTCAATATGACCGCCACAGTGATTGAATATAAGCTGGGGGAGTGGTGGCGCAGAGGTTATAGAAGGTGGGCCTGTGATATCAAAGTTGCCAGTTCATATCCCCAGATAGACAACATCAAAATGTTGATGGGAAAGGTGAAGCACTCACACCTGCCTCCATCCTCATTTGCCCCACTCTGGGCCCTTGAGCAAGGCCCTTAACCTCCATCATCTGCTGCCCTGGGCACCCTAGATGGAAGCTCTCTGCTCCACACAGAGGGCTGTGGTAGCTCGGTGGTCTGTGGTTGTGTCAGGAAGGACATCCAGTGTAAAAACAATTGCCATGTTTCTGCACGAGTTTGCTGTGGTGAGCCCTGAGGAAGGGTGCAGCCGGAAAGAAATTAATCTATCAATTTATTTTACTTTTTTTTTTCCTTGTTGTTTCAGTTTATCAGTTTTAAAAAAAATCATTCAAAAATGTTTAAAAACAGCTGTTAATATTGTTCTTCTTTTGCCTTTATCCTCTTCAGGGATCTCCACATTGAGTCATCCTCCTCCATCTCTGTCCTCACTCCAACTACCTCCATGTCCTCTCTGACTCTTTGTCTTCTCCTGGCAGCTGCATTCGTAACATCCTTCTACCAGTATACCCACTGTCCCTCCTCTGGACGTGTCCAAACCATCTCAGTCTGGCTAACTTTATCTTCCATTAATAAAAGCTGTTAATGTTCTCCATTAAGAAAAACATTAAAAAGAAAAATGAAATGTAAATTTAAGTGGAACTTACTTTGCTCTGCTGCATATTAAACTTAAGCTGGATATCTGACATTTTGTTCTCGGCTGCAAGGTCATCTGTCAGAGAATGATTATTTCTATTTCAATATTCATATTTGCTTTTCCATATCAAAACTAGACAGATTGTTTCGGTAAGCAATTCAAACTTCATTCAGTTTCAGTGTTAGATTGTTGTGTGAAAATTGCTCTAAATATAAACTTTAATCAAAATAAATAAAAAATAGAGATTCAAGTCTCGTCCTCAAAGAAACAAATTTACCAAAATAAGCAGCTATGCCAGGCCTGTGCCATGAAAAACACCAAAACACTGAACAAGGCAGATCATTTGAATCAGGACCCTCTTGTAAATGAGTCCTCGAGGCTCAATGAGACTAATCTGTATAAATAAAGGTTGGATGAATTGAAGCTGGCATGCTGGCTTACGGGACAGGTTAGAAACAAGGCTGTGACATTGATGGTCGTCATCACAAAATGCATGGATGACATTTCAGGTTCCGTTTTACTCTGAAAACTTTTTTATTTTATTTTTAAATTCTCCTTTATGTCTCCTAAAACCTAATTGTTGTGTGGATGCAGGGCCGAAACAGTACATTTTGTGCCATTACAAATCCCCATGTGGACAGCACCTCAGTCTGTCATGTATTGGCAATACTCATCTAATAATAAAATAATTAAAGAAAACTAATTTTTGTGGGTCCTCCAAAAATTGTAACAAGGGCCTAATCTGGCCTGCGGGCCTTGAGTTTGACACTTGTCTTTTACATCAAGCAAGAAATACAAACCAAATCCTATTTCCTTTTTATTTATTCATGCACTTTCTTGTCAATCCCTCCCAAAAATCTAGTATTGAAATAATTGCATTAAAAAAACGGTTATGGGGTTAAAACTTTTAGAATAAAAGGGCATGAGGATACCGGCAGGGCGTTTTTGCTGCATTTGGATTCATCCAGTTTGCCTGTAACTCCATGCTAATGATCAAAGTTGAAGCAGGGGGAGGAGGGGGTGACGTCGGGAGG
This sequence comes from Hypsolebias coamazonicus, assembly GCA_032273985.1. Lineage (NCBI taxonomy): Eukaryota > Metazoa > Chordata > Actinopteri > Cyprinodontiformes > Rivulidae > Hypsolebias > Hypsolebias coamazonicus. The sequence goes on along the minus strand of JAVCKU010000150.1, from coordinate 19,644,261 downwards.
GGAGGGGGGATTCTCTTGAGTACAAGTTATGAAGATGAGATGAGGAGAGAAAGACACGTGGAAAAGGGGGAAAGAAGGGAAACTGCTTTGCTGCCCTGCTTTGAACACTTTTACACTTTCCAACAAGCTTTGTTTTTTAATTGGCTGAAATTAATCTTAGGGATGTAAGATGCCTGATTTGCATTCATTAAAACCCAACCAAAAGAAGTCATGCTTAATTCCAATCAAATTTGCTTAATTATGCATGGCGAGATATTCCCAAATGAGCAGCGGATTTTTGTTAGACCCCCTCCTTTTTTTTGTTTCCTATAGCAAATAAAATGTAATGAAGCTGTCTTTTTGTGTTTTACTGAATGTTGAGGAGCACCTTGAGCCTCGGCTGAAACAACATTACTGCTAAAGTCATTATAAGAATCTGCATTTTTCATTGTTAATTGTGGATGTCAGCGTCATTAATTCTAATTTACGGCAGGCAATAAAATTAAGAATAGTTTGTGCTGATGTTTTAAATCATGCCTGTGAAGGGGATACATAATGCAACTTAAATCTCAAGCAGATATTGATTGGGCTGGATGGTCTTTTCTATGAATCTTAAACAGGCAGACGCTGGGAATCTGCTTGAGACTTCACTTTTACGAGTTAACTCCAGCGGCAGATAGCACGAGTGCAATACAATTAAAGAAGTGTCAGTTTATGCACACGCGCGCGTGCATGCGTGCACGTTCACGCACACACTTTTAATCAGTTAACTGCCCAACAACAAAGATCTTCCAGCTGATAGCAGCCATCAGAAAGCAGTGACTGCGATCAAATAATCTAACTGCGACCAGCTTGTAAGTAAATAATTTAAAATAAGAACATGTCCACTGGGTGACCCTTTCAGTGACAGTTGCATTAATTAGATTGCCGGATATTGTCTGACTGTTTGCACAGACAGAATGGAGGAGTTTGAGGTGCACCACTGTACTGTATGTGATCTTTTGGGGGTGGGGGGTGACATTATGTGTTTCTGCTCCAACACTTGATTTATAGCTTCATTTGGATTGTGCCCGTACCAAACACATCCTGCTGCTGCAGGAGCTTTAGTGCATTGTAGTTTGAAAACAAAGGAAGAATAAAATTGATCTTTCTGGACACACACAAAATCAATGAATGGTTATTTCCTGTTCCGTGGCATGTTAGTCCAACTGACTTGCTCAATCCTTGAACTTTCCATGTGTCCTCGTTGCTGGCGAGACAAGAAAAGGTCTTCAGAGTTTAGTGAAGGCTCAAGTTGATATTTCAAAAAAATGTCCTGGATCATTCTACTCTCCTTGATTCTCCATAAAAACACAATATTGTATGTATGGTCTTCAAGTTTTTAAAATAGATACTTTTGATTTTTAGAAATGGAATCCTTTAAAAATCTTAAAAAATAACATCCTTCATTCTAGATAGCTCTATTTGAATAAAATAAAATAAAATCAAGTTCACTTATGACATGCTGAGAGCACCAGTGTGAATTGTAAGCACGTTAAATTCAATTCAATTCGACCTTTATTTATACAGGTTAGTCTCACTGAGCCTCGAAGACTCATTTACAAGAGACCTGATTTTAACAAAGAATGATGACAACAGTAGATATTCTTTAAAGAAGGCATATAAATTGGAAAAACAATAAATGGAAGAAAATTGTGTTAAACAAACAAACACAAATAGCTCCATTATAAACATAAAGCAATGTAATATACTAAAAACAGGAACATGTCCAAAACATCTCTAATGTTAAAAATCAAACAGCTGTTTTATTATATATTATTAATACTATTTACAAAATTTACTATACATTTCACATTAAATGGCTTTGGTTAATTAGTAAATGTAAGGGTTTGGGGTAGAAAGAGATATATATTGTCTGCACATTACTGTATATGCAAACTTGACAGCAATATACCGGTAAGAGTAATTGCTCAAATCGCTGTACAAAATTTAGACTGGAGTCGTTTTAGGAACGCAATGATCTGCTTTGACCCTGTTCGGATTGGCTGTTAGCTCATTGTTTCTTTCAGAATTAAACTAATTAAATTAAACAAGAACTAAACCACTCTGGGCCCTTGAGCCCAGAGTGGTTTAGCAAAAAAAAAAAAAAAAAAGAATAAAACTGTCTCCAAATTGATATGACTATTTGTGACCAGACTAGATCAATTTATAGATAAACAAAATATTCTAAGTAACTGTCAGTATGGGTTTAGAGCAAAAAACACTACATCAATGGCTCTCATGGAATTAATAGAACAAATAACTATTGCTGTCGATCAAAAACAATATTGTGTTAGTATTTTTGTTGATTTTAAAAAAGCATTTGATACTATTGATCACAATATTCTCCTTGAAAAATTGAACAAATATTGTATTAGAGGACCAGCATTACAGTGGGTATGTTGCTATTTGAAAGATAGGAAACAGTTTGTACAAATAAATGGTGTAAGATCTGACCTCTGCAATATCACATGTGGAGTT
>JAVCKU010000150.1:19605657-19615968 GCA_032273985.1 Hypsolebias coamazonicus | reverse complement strand
AGTCTGCAATACTGCAGATGCTGCACCAATCCATCTGTCAATCTCATTCTTCATTCCTCCCTCACTCATGAACAAAACCTTGAGATACTTGAACTCCTCCACTTGAGGCAGAACCTCACCCTCGACCCGAAGACAGCAATCTACCCTTTTCCAGCAAAGTTCAATGCAAAAATGTTCTTGTTTTCAGTATTTTACATATTTTTCATGCTTTTTTCATTTAGATTTATTGTATGTCACTTTCTTTCTTCATTTACTTTTCATTTTCTCTGTTTTGATGTTTTATTGTTGTCTGTACCTCATCTGTGTGTTTTGTTTAAAACAGGTCTCTCTTGACTCAATGACTCGTGACTCATTGAGACTAACCTGTATAAATAAAGGTTCAGTGAATCTTCTCTGATCAGTTACTCTGTTCCTGCTGAAGCAAAACTTCCCACGGCATGATACTGCCACCACCGTGTTTTACAGTGGGGATAGATGTGCAGGGTTACTTTTCTGCCCCAGATATTATATTGTATCCAAGCTGAACAGTTTAATTTTGGTCTTGTGTGAGCACAGGATCATCTTCCACATGTTTGTTGTGTCTCCTGCATGGCTTGTGTCATGTCATAAGAAGAGTTTTGTGGAGTTCATAACTAATGGTTGTTCAAAGGATAGATTGTCTCAACTAAGCTGTGGATCTCTGCAGCTCCAGAGTCATCTTCTTGGCTGCTTCTCAGATTATCAGTCTCCTTGCCCAGGCTGTCACTTTACGGTTTGCAGTTTTATTATGGTCTTTTCATTTTTGGATGAAGGACTGAACAGTGCTGAGATGCTCAACCTCTTGGATTTTGTTTTGTAACCTAACCCTCTTATCAATCTAATGCATTTCTTTGGTCTTCATGATGATATTGGATCACTGATGTTCTGTAACAAACCCCTGAGGCCTCCACAGAACAGCTGGATTCGTATTGGGATTAAATCACACAAAGATGGACTTTATTTACAAATTACCGTAGGTGACTTCTGAAGTTCATCAGGATCTAAGTTCAGGGCATGAGATTTAATTTTATTTGTAAAAACGATGAAAGCGTCTATCATTTTTCTTCTGCTACACAGCTGTGTGCTACTTGTTCTAGTAGATAAAATACTTTGATGTTTGAGTTTGTAATGTGACAAATGTGAAAAGTTTCAAGAGATGTGAATACTTTTTTCAAGGCACTGTAGTTTTTACATAATGACAATGAAAACCTGCTGAACCCATTTAAATCCAACTAAAATTCAAATTAGTTAAAAAAATACATTATTACCTTCCAATGCACTTTACTTAACACAAAATCTTGCCTGTATGGTTTGAACTAAAAAACAAAACAAAACAAAACAAACAAACAAAAAAACAAACAAAACAAAAAAACAGGAGAGAGGGCTGCAGGCCAAATGCAAAGATATAATACATGAAATGCAAATAATTATTTAAGCAAAGTCCATTTATTTTTATACAGTTATTTATCCTTCCATTCTGTATAAAGAACATTACAGAACAGGCTGTGTTGTCGGTGATGGTGGTGGTGGGGGAGGGGGTCCTCCCCCAGAGAATTTTGAGATGCCATTTCCTGCATTCTGGTGTATTTTACAAAAATGTTTATTACAGTAGATTAACATGAAACAAAACATGTAAACTCTGTTATTGAAATCTCTGACTGCAAAGCGTTCTTAAAGAAGCATCACTGGAGCTCTGCACGTAAGGGACGTTCACTTCAGGACAAATGGAGGTCACTGATTGGTCAGTTGCTGACGTGCCTACTGGAATGATTGACAGGTGGCATGACTCGTGCAAACAATTATAGATTTTACTGGCCCGTTTGATACTGTTGTCATTTAGTCAACATTTATTCAACATTTTGATGAATAGGTTTGAGAACCGTTTCCTTACAAAATCCTATTGATGTTTTCTTAAATTTTCATAGATGCTGAGTTAAAATTTAGGGGTGCTCAAGAAGGGTGTGTGATGGGCACCTACATGATGCTCAGCTTTGTCAAAGAAAGTGTTATTCAAACTGCCAAGGGACAGTATGAAGTCTGTCAAAATAAAATGTAAATTATAAAAATTTAAAAAATGAATGCACAAATGAATCATTCCAGCTGTGTAGTGTCAGTACAGTAGTCATTGGGCCAACTTTTCATCTAACATTAAATTTGGAATGACTGAGTGTTCATACATTGAAACCAGCTCCACCCACTAATTTAATAATGAGGACAGCTTGGTGGCCAAATCAAATGGATCGGCGGGCCAACTTTGACCCGCGGGCCCCACTTTGGGCACCACTGCTATATTCAATTTATTATTACAGCTGCTGAGCATATAAATGTTATTAACTAACATGTTTTAAACACTATATTATATTCCCACTAGTGGCTATTTATTTATTTTTTTGTTGTTGCTTTGTTTTAATCCTCTTCTCTCCCCAGGTTTGTGGAGACCCCCTGGCACCCTTTGGTGCCCCCCACTTTGAAAAACACTGGCTTATGACGCCTTTTTCCAACAGGCAGTGATTACTCCATTTTTGGCATGACTGCCTCAGAGGAGTGATGGGTGAGAGGGCGGGTCCCAGTAACCATCTTATCACCAGCAAACTAGTCCCGCCCTCCACGCCCCACTATGGGAATGTAGTATTTGTGTGAATCCAGTTTGTTTGTGGCTTCTCAGGCTGAAGAAGTCCTTTGGATGAAAGATGAAACATCTCAGCAAAAAAAAAAAAACATCCAGATGACCTGATTGAACATTGTTGGCTCTGTAACCTGGATTACTGAGCATAAACTGTTGGCGTTATTCCAACATTTAATGCCGACTTTTTTCATTCATTCATTCAACTTTTATTTAAACAGATAAGTCACACTGAGCCTAGAAGACTCATTTACAAGTGAGATCTGCTTAGGGTCTGCAACCTGCGGCTCTGGAGCCACATGCGGCTCTTTGGTTCCTCTGCAGCGGCTTTTTTAACCTTTGACCCAAACTGACATAAAACTGAAGTTTATTGGTTATAACAACTAAAAGGGCTACTTTGAGCAGTTTTACCATAATTATTTTTCAAATATATATAGAAACATTAAAAGGAGTAAAACATACTCACTTTTACTTTATGCTTTATTTCTTCAAAGTAGGATACATAATTTTTCACAATAAAATAAACTCATAAGAATGCAGTTTATTGTTTTTAGAAAATGGGTAAAAACTTTTTTTTTTTTTTCGTTCTTTACAAGAATCTCATCTTTTATTTTGTCTTGGATTGTAAAAATGTCAGTAAATGTTTAAAAAAATCATTAGATAGTTTTTGTTTTATAAAATCACCCCTACTGTCCAGAAATGCGCCCTCCAACAAACTTAAAGTAATCTGTGGGCCACCAGCTGAGAATCCCATTTGTAGCAGGCGTTGTGGCTCTGGACACGTTTAATTTAGTGAACGAAGGAGCAGAAATGGCTCTTTTGACTGTAAAGGTTGCAGACCCCTGGCTTAGACAGACAAAAAGTAATGAAACTGGACACATTAGGAACTGGAGATGAAAATAAATCCTATTAAAATCTTTTTTTCTTGCCAGAGAAGTAAAATTCTAATATATTAAAAAAAAAAAAAAAAAAAAAACAAGCGCATAGTTTCAAACAAAGATCTTGTGTGATCAGTTAGCACTCATAGTTTTTAATGGACATGACTCTCAGCTACTACCACACCAGATTTTTCTGTAAACATGACTGAGCTGTAACCCTTTTTGTGTCTGTTAAAGTCACTTCTCTGTGGAAACTACTCTGAATTTGGTTGTTTCTAAAATCAGTCATGGGTGGACACTGATTTATTTTATTATTTTTTTCTTTCCATTTCTGGGAGCTTCATTAAAATTCATCCACTGGTTGTGAAATGTTCAAACAGAAAAACAGACGGAGACACAGACTATTATATGCTCACCTGTCAAATCATATTCAGCTTATATCTCTTGAATAAGCTTCAATTTGGAGAAACAGTTTAATTCTGAGCTATATCTACAACAGGTAAGATATTGTTTACCCTCAACCTTTACTCGAACCCCCACTTTTAAATGAGCGGAACATCCCTTCAAAGTACAGTAATCACAAATGGCTTCACTTGGTCTCAGCCCCCCCACCCCAGCAGTGTGTTTCTGACAGGAGGTGTCCCTGGCTGTTGCGTGCGTTGCGCCCCGCCCTGCGCGCGCGCATTCCACGTAGATGCGTAATTCGACCAGAACAGCGCAGAGTCAGCGTCTGACAGCTGCTCGAGCGCGCAGCTTGTTTCCAACCATCGCCACCACTTAGTTGCTGAATTTCTGCTGCGGGTTCAAATCAGGGCTGGTGCGTGATGGCCGCTGCTCTGAGGAATACTAATGAGTGGGCTGCAGCGGGGCAGCGCGCGCACTCTCTGCACGCCACACCTCTGGCAGCAGACAGGAGAGGTGAAGATCACGGACAAGTGCTTTGTGACGGGAGGAGGGATGCCACCCCGGGAAGCCCACCCGTTCCTGGCTTTAATCTGGTAGGTGACTCTGCCCCAGTCGCACCACAGGATTATACTGGTGTGGACCTCAGATTATTATCCACTGAATGGTTCTGCAGCTCTGTCATTCAGGGTGAGCTGCCATGTCCTGAAACTTGTTGGACTGCACAGAAACTGGATGTTCTCGTTTCAGCAACGTGTTTCCAAACAGCTAAAGGCTGGAGCTGCTCAAAGGAGGGGGAGGGAGGTGCAGGCCATAAATCCAGTTTCATTGTGAGGCCTGCTTTGTACAGTTTGACAAGAAAAATAAAGTATTCTAGTATGTGTCAGGATATAAAAATAATCTGTTTTCTAATATTATTTAACCTGAACTGTAGAACTTGATGCGTGATTCAACAGTTTATAAAACCAACGACTGTTTTATTCCAACGTCGCATCAGTTCGTTTGCTTCAGAACAATTGCAGACTTTATTTCTGCATCATTCTGTGAAGGTCCCGACACAATGTTTCACTGAGGACTGGACTTGGACTGAACCATTGCAACACCTTGATTCTTTTTCTTTTTTTTTTTTCACCTTTCTCTTGTAAATGTGCTGCTGTGTTTGGGATCTGTTCCTGTTTCATGAGCCAGGACGACCCCAGCTTCAGCTGTCACACACACCGACTCACATTTGACCATAGAAAGTTTTGGCCTACAGAGAAAATTGATTGTAGAACGTGTCCGTGTCTTGTTGCTGAAAACAACCATCATACGTTCACCACCATGCTTGACTCTTGGTGTTTATGCGCATATGTGTTCATTTTTCTCCAAAGATTGCACTGCATTATGGGTAAACAAATCTTGTTTGATCTCATCTGTTAAAAAAAATGTTACAGGAATTGTGTGGTTCATCCAGATGTTGTGCTGCCAGACAATAGTTTTTTTTTTTTTGCTGTAACTCTTCCAAACAAGCCATACTTGTTTATGAACTTTAACATTTGGCCTGCTAACTGAGTTCTGAAAACTCTGATATAAGATTTGTGTTTATTTATTTATTTTTATGGCTTTTTGCAATATTTCTGAGCATTGCATGGTCTGTTTTCGTGGTGAATTTCCTGGAGTATCCACATCTGGGAAGATTGGCTTCAATTGTTTTCCTCCTGTGAGTTATCATCTCACCGATGGACTCCAGATTGTTTGAAAATGACCTTTACCTATTGATGGGCACAACTGTTGCTTCTCTAAGGTCAATGCTGATCTCTTTTCGTCTTGGCATTGTGTTAACACAAACCCGATGGCTCCAAACCAACAGACTGTCCAAACTACTGATTGTATAGAGGTGATCAGGTGGTCAGTTATGTAAGTGCACCACCTGACTGCAACCTCTGCTCCTCAGTCCTACAGAAGCAGCAAGAGTGGATGTAGTTTTTCACGCACAGCTTTTCCATACTAGCATATTTTTTAATTAAATACTGTAAGTAAGATGGTGGAATTTGTTTTTTGTTCACACGAGGTTAGATTTAAATGTTGTTGAACCACGTAAAGACCAGATCATGTTTCATTATATGCAGATATGTAAAACTCTAGAAATGAAAGAGGGTTGGCTCCAAGCCAGAGATCTTGCTAAAGCGTTGAGAGCAGTTTTCTAAATCACGTGTTTTCAAGTCTAATGTGAGTCCTCATGAATCAATTGCCTCCCTCTTGAGTGATTACATCCGACCTGATAATTTCTCCTTTGCTCCTCTCTTCCAGGGTAAATCAGAGATGGATGGCCTCTTGTGTCCGCACCCACAGGATGTTGTAAATTCCAAACTGCTGTGCAGGGATGGCAGCCTCATGCTGGAGCCGCCTTTCGCTGAAGACCTTGCCTCCCCTTACAGCGTCAGCATGAGTTTGTTTCTTCCTGATGGCATGCACTTACACCCCGACCTCTGCAGGAGTGTGACACAGATCAAAACAGAGCCATTGCACACCCTGATGTCCCCCACTTGCCAAGGAAACGAAGTACCAGCAGCTCTTTCAGAATACTCAGGGGTTTTCAAAGCAGAAGACAATCCTAGTGGTGGCTTTTCCATCAAAACGGAAGCTCCTGACCTTCAGGAAGTTTCCATGTTTCAGCTTCTGAACACTGACCTGGAGAAGTTTGCTCGTGGACTGGAGGTGAACCACAACCCCATGATCCCATTAAGTCTCTCAAATGAAAACGTTCATGCAGGTCCAGATCAGAATTCTGCTAAACCTGCAAACAGCTCGCAGACTGAATGTTTTCCATTTAATCAACACCTGAGCCATGAGTTTGGACCATCGTATTGGCCGCCCTCTCCACCAAACTCCGAGCCTCCAAGTCCAGACAGGAGCAAGGAGCTCCTTCACAACCTCCCCCCACCTCCGTCCTATGGAGCCACTATTGCCTCTAAAGTAACGTTTCAGACTCCTAGATCCATTAATCCTGGACAGGCTTCCAGCTTGCCTCTGATTCAAGATCAAAATTACGCCGCTAGATTAATTCAAACTCCAGAGGCGATAATGGTCCAGCATTCAAACGTGGGATCTGTTCAGACAACACAAGGTCTTGATCCGCTGTCCCCAGTGCTGACACATTCAGCTCCAGCCAAGTACAATCGCAGGAATAATCCTGACCTAGAAAAAAGGAGGATTCACCACTGCAGTGTCCCAGGTGAGAAGTTTCAGTTCGATTCAGTTTATTTATATAGAGCCAAGTCACAACAGAAGTCCCATCGGTGTATGAATGTGATTATCAGTTCTCTCTTGTAAATGAGTCCCCGAGGCTCAATGAGATTAACCTGTCTAAATAAAGGCTGAATGAATGAATGATAACGCACTGATAATTCTTTGTAGAGATTTAGTAGAGGGCATGAATGGGTAAATGAGGGCATAGATTGTGTGGTAAAGAGCTTTGAGTGTCTTGACAAGATTCAAGCTATATGAGTACAGTCCATTCAGCTGCGCTGCCTTCATGTTAGTAAGCGTGTGTGAACTGCGGTAGTGAGCTTCCACTCGGTACAATGAAGCTGCAGTACGACAGACCTGTCTCCTTCCTTGAAACAAACCACGGTTCAGAACTCATTAAGCCATGCTGTGCCTTTTAGAGGAACAGAGAGAGGTAGTGTGACATTAATGAATCAGCAGTTTATCATATCACTAATGACACGGTCCCATCGCAGCTGTGGTATAAGACAGCTAAAGCGTTAGCCCTCTTGTTAGCCGCTTGCTAGCCACTAAGGACCGCATCTTTAGCTTTAGCTGCTGATTTATTAATGTCACACTGGGGCATGGCTGAGGGCTGTGTGTTTGTGTTCAAGGAGGGAGAAGGAGGGTGGCGTCTTGGAGAAAGAGACAGCAGGAGGATTTCCAAGTACAGGTAGTCCTCGACTTACGACATAGATCTGTTCTCACGCGGCGTCGTAAACCGAATTTGACGTAAGTCGGAACGTACATAAATACATGTGACGTATCTGTTTTACCAAGCGCAAAAACCGTTTTTTTGACTTAAGTCCATGGTGATGGCCTTCCTTTTCCTCGATGCACTGCCATCAGAAGAGTCCTTCTTGCGTTTGGGAGCCATAATGAAGGGCTAATGGCCTACTGGGATGCTAGTGACGCCGTCCTCCTCTGTACAGCAGTACCTGTACAGTACTGTATTCCTCCGCCGCTGCACCGCTGTGTTACGACGTTGGACGTAAAACCGACGTAAAACCGACGTAACCGCATACCGTGAATAAGGGAGATGTGTCGTAACCCGACACCGTCGTAACCTGAGGACTACCTGTACAGTATATTTAGTTTTAAGATGCTTTAAAGCACTAAAGCTGCTTAGCGTGTGGCATTTAAAATCTGTCTTTAAAGGCCAATTTAGGTGAAAAAGGCAGCATCTTCCAGCAGAATATGCATCATAGAAACTTAAATCCAGAGGAGTTTTATGATTCGAGCATTCTGTGTCTGCTTCATAAAACGAGTCGTCCATCAAACCTGGCTGAAGAAAAAGATCACCACTTTCCTTACTTAACTGCACTTTAATTCAACTACAACATTTTTTCCAAACTTTAAAAATAACAAAAACAACACAATAACTTACATGTGTTATTTTCTTCCTAGCATTTTAGAAATATTTCTTTTAAAGAGGTTGATAATTTTCTGATTTATACTGAAACTCCCTCCTCCTCCCAGAATGAAGCTGAAAACTCAGATAAGAAGTTCACGCTGCCGTGTTCAAAAGAAGCTCTGCTCACAAGAGAAATGTTCACAGAAAGACAGACAGGGGTGGGAGCTGGTGGAGGACAGGAGTGGGTGAGGAGGAGAGCTGAATGAAAAGGAAAAGGCGGTGAGCTGGACTGGCACGTGTGACCTTTGGCAAATAGATTTTTGTAAACTCACTTGTTTTTTCTGGAGAAATGAAGGGTAATAACTTTGGCATTCTGATTATTGTTGGTAGTGTTTTGGGGGGTGAAGGGTGGTGGTGTCGAGTAAGCTCATGCACACGCTCATAAATATGCACTGAAACTCATGCACGCCCACTATCAATATATGCTGTGCATGTGGGATAATGTTCAGAGGAAAGGTCAGGACTGACAATGATTTGAAGCCCTTTTACTTTCTGCCAACCATGAGAAATACATGACATTACAGACAGATGAACGAGTAAAAATCATAAATGCTGCTCCTGTCTGTTTGGATGGTCGGTTGTGTGTTTTAAAGGTTTATAAACTCAGACACATATCTGGTTTCATTAGTGTTCAAGCAGACAGATTTAGATTTAAAGAGGCATCGTATATAAACCAAAGAGGAGGCGGAGAAGACTGGGTGCGTATTTGAGCGTAAAACAGAAAGGAAGAGAAGCGGCAGAGTAGAAAGATTAAAGAATTCAACATGATCCATAAAATTGCTGGCTGCAGGCATCACTGAGACAGAATCCACCTGACGTGCCACAGCAGACAGCTGCCAATCACTCGTTTTCATTTTGACACGTAAATCAGAATTACAGCTTTGGAGACTTTCTAAATTAGTTCTTACGGCTCTACATTGGATGGAAGAAGGTACACTTGGGTATTCACTTGTCAACTGATGCTGTGAAGCAAATTTTTGATGAGCCACATAAAGCATTGTGAAATAAAATCATCCTTCATGCTCATTTTTCACATCTAGATAACATTTTTAGCTTAAAGCAGGCCAGACAACATGGGTGATTGTAACCAAAAAATGAAACTTTATGGGGTTCAGTATTGTTGTTTTTTACTTCATAAGACTCAATTGGCAGCTGAAGAGAATTTTGGTAACAATCACAACTATAGTTGCCTTTCCTGCAAAAATGCAGTACACATATGTATTGCTGAAGAACTTGATGAAAAACAGCTGAATTTTTATAGAAAAAATATGCTGAATTATAGCTGAAAAGGAAGAACAAGCCTAAATTAGCAGACGAAAGCAAAAATAACACATTGATGTATTAGGTTTAAATAAGCAGAAATGAGTACACAAATTATAAAATTAACAAAAAATGAAGCTGAAAAGGCAGAAAGAAGATTAAACTAGCAGAAGAAAGAGAAACGAGCTGAAAAATCGCTAAATCTATATATATATAGAATTAACTGAAAATGCTAAAAAAAAAAAAGCATAAAGCAACTGAAATAACTGCAACTAGAAGAATCAGCTGAAAGGAGCATAACAAGCTGAAATCAGCATAAATAAGTTAATTAGGCTGAAAGTAGCAGACCTTACCACAAAAAAGCTTGACTTTACCTGATAGCTGAAATTAACAAAAAAAATTGCTAAGAAGGTAGCTAAAAAGGTAAAACGAGCTTAAATTAGCTGAAGAATACAGAAAGAACACATTTG
>JAVCKU010000150.1:19548017-19558280 GCA_032273985.1 Hypsolebias coamazonicus | reverse complement strand
AAAGACGCTTTACTGTAAATAAAATCTTGTTTTTCTCGTGACGAAAGCTGTCAAAAACTTATCTTCTGTGCGTGAAAATCTTGACTTTTTCTGCTTCTATCTCCACCAAGTCACAAGTGCTCATTTCTTGAAAGCAACAAGCTTCGCATTTGTGCCTGAAGTCCAGTTAATCCAGTGGTTCCTAATGAACTGGCCTGCAGAGGCCCATTCACAGGAAATCAATGGCAGTTGCACAGCTCTGCTTGTGACTGCAATGACCAAAGAGCTAACTGCGGCGAGGGAAACCCAGCACTGTGTAACGAGCTAATGGGGGAGCGCTGCATGGTGAGGGGGGTGAAGTCAACTGCAGGAATCAGTTCTACCAGCTGAATTTCACAAATCGCAAAGATTAGAAATAAAAGCAAAAGATTGTGTTGGCTATCACTACATTTGGTCTGTTGGTGGCTCAGGCACCCAGCGGTGTGCTGTCCCTCAGTGGGGTGAGGCAGAGTGTGGGAGACAGAGCGAGGGAGGGCGGTGTCTGGAAGGAAGCAGGGACGATTAAGATCACCTTTCCATTTGCTGCACTCTGAAATGAAATGGCCATCCCAGGTGTGTGGGGGGAGCCGGTGGGGAGAGGAGGGCAATGAAGTGTTGAAGCATCTCATTTCTCCCTCCAACAAGCCTCCCTCTTCCCCTCCCCTCAAAAGTACCGTGGGGGGTGGAGTTGAAGGAAGCAGGTGAGGCTTGACGCCAGAGTTAGCAGCAAAAATGATCCATACATGTGCATAGATTTCTGTTTTTTTTTTTCTCTCCTAGTTTTTCTGTTGATGCATTTCAAAAGCATGAAGTGAAGCTCTCACAACAAGTTCACCACTCTCAGTTTGTCCAAGATTTTTTTTCTCTTTGGTGGACTAATAAATACTGGTAAAAGGCCGGATGGGTAATAATACTTCAAAATAAAAGTGAGTTGCACCTGCTAAAACAAAAATCACTATGAGCAAACTGTGATGTTACTTGTTTGTGCAGGTACCACACCCTTTAAGCTACTTAAATAAATACTGTAGTAGCAATTTGTTCTTTTGAATGTTGAAACATTTGCACAGTCAATACAGGTGTTAATAAGATGCGTCTGATTTATTTTTTTTTAATTGGTTTCTGCGAGAAAAATTGTTGGAAAGAGCAAATTCCTATTTGACCTGTTTGCAGCCTTTCTTTAAACAAAGATGACACAGTTAAATGTGAAGGACAGACCACAGTCCAAACAGAGCAAAGACCAAAATGGATTGTTGCTGTCAACTTTAATTTTCTTAATATCTTCGTGGTTTAGTTAAACATAATTATCAAACAATTACACTACTGCTATTTTTGCAATATTTTGCTAAAAATAATTTGATATTCCTGTTAAATTGCCCCACTCTGCACCTAACATGCTCCAGTTAGCAGCTGCTATTTGTACTTAATAAAAAATAATAATAATGTAATAATAACATAAATTTAAATAATAATGTAATGCCAAACTAAAGACAAAGGTTAATTTGCATAAACTGTTAGGAATATCTTTTAGATTGCTGATTATTTAAAATGAGAATTATCCATTTTGGACTTGATCTTGCGCAGGCTAGCTGTTAGCTCAGCAGTTTGGTCAGAAATAAACTTTTTCTAAACAGAAGTTGTTTTAAAAAGTTAACATTAGGTAAGTTTTCCTACTCTCGGTTGCTTTTTATCTGATGTTATTTAATGTTCTCTCACTGTAGCGCTTTGAGATCCATTGTGTATGTAAAGTGCATTGTAAATAAAAGTTATTATTATTATTAGTAGTAGTAGTATTATAGTAAGGTGTTACGTGTTCCTCATCTTTACACAGAACCTCATTTCAAATTAATGCTTTAATTACTTTAGGGGGGGAAATAGTGCTTTTCACTTTATGGTTGTTTTAAACAACCTCATGAAACCAGCTTTCTCTCTCATCTTCTCAGATGTGAGAGTCACACGCACACTGACAAAACAAAAAAACTGCAACAGAAGAGTCGTGCTGATGCTTTGTTCCCGTGTCGAGTGCCCACAGCAACCACGTGCATCTGTGTCACGGAGGCCGAACCTGCTGCCACAAGCTGCGACGGAGGAGGCTGGACGAGGGTGGAGTGAGATAAATTATGGGTGACACACGAGTAAGGATTAAGAAAGGTGATAGGGAAAGAAGGGAGCGGTGGTGGGGGCTCGTTGAAGAGTTGTTGGCAAGAGTAAGTAGTCAGGGAGCAATCAAGGAGAGTTTGGAGGGGGTGGAGGGAGCTTTGTGGAGGAGCAGGAGGAGCTGCAGGAGTCAGAGAGGCGAGCGAGGGAGCAGAGAGAGGGGATATGGACCTGAGCCAAGGCCCGGTCGAGCGCAAAGCATACAGTGCAAGAATGCCAACAGACCCCCACCTACGAAACAGGGTGGAGAAAGAACAAGGCAGCGCTGCAAAGAAAACAGCTTCACAGAATGTTACAAACTGAGAACAAGCCATTAGCAAGTGCAGCGTGTAGAAATGTGACAGGACAACGGGGTTAGAGGTGTTGTTAGAAGAGCATTTCCTGTGTGTTGTCTGCTCTGTGCGCCGCCGGCCTCTTCGCTGCAGCTCACTTCCCTCTTCTGTGCCCCCGGACACCCCAACGTGACACATTGGCCTGATAACTGGCCTACAACAGCGTGCGCTCCAGCACTCTGCTCTGCTTCTTCTTTTTCAAGTCATTTAGAGCAGGAACTTTTTGAAAGCTGTGAGCGTTGAGGGCAAACACATTTATATTGTCATTTCAAAAGTTATGACACTAAATGTTAAATGGACTGAACTTATATACAGAGTAGCACCTTTCTGTCTTATCAAGATACACAAAGCTCTTTACAACACAATCTGCGCCTCATTTACCCGTTTCTACAGCACTCTACTAGATCTATACAGAGATTAATCAGTGCTTTATCACATTCCTACACCGATGGGACACATATCGGAGGCAATGAGGGGTTCAGTGTCTTGCACAGGGACACTTAGGCATGTGACTGCTGGTGGAATCAAACCCCCAACTCTTGCAGTGGAGGACAACTGCTCTAACCACTTAGCCACAGCCACCCCTAAAACTAAGAGGGAGCTGTAGGGCCAACGAGAATAAAGTCGTATGACAATAAAGTCATAATAATACGTGAATAAAGTCAGAGCAGCACAAGAATAAAGGAGAATAAAGTCATAATATTATGAGAATAATTTCATAATATTACCCGAATAAAGTTGTACTATTATTAGAACACAGACACGAAAAAAGTAGTTTTACAACTGATGAACTGATGTAGCATTTGGATCCTTATGATAAACTGAAGCCGTATGGCATTACAATTTTAGTCGTCACATAATGTGGATGGAGGCAAATTTCACAAACAGTGATTATTAAAAAAGGGAACTACTTCATAAACACAGTGACTCGCATTGGAGGCTGTCCACAGCAGGTGCAAGCTGACCCTGGATGCATTACGAGTTTATTTTTGTGATATTACGAGTTTATTCTCACTATTTCATAACTTTTTTCTCGTAATGTATTTTTTTTTCTAAGCGTGGCCTTAAACCGCCATTGTACAAAACAAACTTGGTTGGCGGGGCACAGGAATTTCCTTAATGACACTTGTTTTGACAGAACAACAGTTGACTAAATATCTTGGCATTTATTTATTTGTCTTTAACGGCAAATAAACAGATTCATGATTGAGTCACAGCTTGTTTGTCTGGAGACCTCAACCTGTTTCTTGTCCTGCTCACGACCTCAAAGTTGATTCTGTTATTCCTCTTAGTCATCAACTAGTTTCTGTGGAGGTAAAACTTAAAAAGCAACTTCATCGAGGCAAATGGCATGACACTGCTCTTTAGTTAGAATAAAACTAATTCTCCAAAGTGATAATGTTTGAAAAGTTACAACAACGCAGAACCACATCCATCAACAGATCTGAACTATCACTTTAAACATGTTGTCAAGGATTTATCAAATCACGAAGTTATTGTTGGTGTTAAATTATACAAGGGTTAATGAAAAAATACTTTACAACAAAAGAAAAATCCAAAAATGTTTTGATTGGTAACTTTAAATTGTCTCTAGGTGTGAGTGAGAGTGTGAATGGTTGTTTGTCTCCATGTGTCCCTGTGATGGACTGGAGACCTGTCCAGGGTGCCCTGCCTCGCACACTGGTGGATGGACATGGACACCAGTGACCCCCATGACCCGAAAAGGAAGAAGTGTGTAAGATAAAGGATGGATGGATAGTTAACCAAGTTCCCTCTATGAGTTTTGTTTTTCTCATCAGACAAAGTGACTTTTAGACTCCTCCTCACCTTAAGGGTGCACTCACATCCCTCTTATAACATTCACACATTCACATCACATTATATGATGCAATCTCAACAATTGTTTGGCCAACGCTTTATAGTCAAAATTCACATTTTCAAGTTAGATTTTTACTGAATTGTGGAAATGGCATCAATCCATCCATCAAATCGCTTTTCTTCCACTTGTTCTAAGTCGGGTCTAGGGGCAGCAGCTTGAGCAGGGAGGTCCAGACATCTCTTTCCACAGCCTCCTCTTCCAGCTCTTCTGGGAGGATTCCAAGGTGTTCCCAGGCCAACCGAGAGATATAGTCTCTCCAGCGTGTCCTGGATCTTCCCCCGGGTCTCCTCTCAGTCAGACATGACCGAAGCACCTCAGTAGGGAGGTGCCCATCCTTACCAGATGCCCAAACCACCTCAACTGGCTCCCCTCGATGTAGAAGAGCAGCAGCTCTACTCTGAGTCTGTCCCAGATAACTGAACTTCTCACATTATCTCTAAGGGAGAGTCCAGCTACCCTGCAGAGGAAACTCATTTCAACTGCCTGTATCCACGATCTCATTCTTTCAGTCACTACCCAGAGCTCGTCACCATAGGTGAGGATAGGAACGTAAACAGAGAGTTTCTCCTTACAGCTCAGCCCCCTCTTCACCACAACGGACCGGCACAGAGTCATCATTACTACAGACACTGCACCAATCCAACTGTCAAGTCTCACGCTCCATTCTTTCTTCACTCATGAACAAAACCCTGTGATACATGAACTCCTCCTCTTGAGGCAGAACCTCACCCTCATCCTGAAGAGAGCAATCCACCCTTTTCCCGTTGAGGACCATGGCCTCAGATTTGGAGGTGCTGATTCTCATCCCACTGTGCACTGTGTGAATGCAACAGATCATTTAAGTTTATTTGTTTAGCATTTCTCTAGAGCATTATGATGCTGGATGTAAAAAAAAAAAAAAAAAACATTTCCTTTAACCATAAAGAAGGTGTGTAGCTGTAGCTGTTTTCACACACCGTGCACAAGATAAATGACCTTTAGATGAAACTGGAGGAGTTCCCCTTTTTATGTGTCTTCCCACCCCAAAGTACAAAATACCATGTAAACACTGATGACTCTACTGAAATACTGTTTGCATGAGTTTTTTTTTTTTTTTTCTGTCAATCACAAGTTTGACATGGCTGCTTTTTGTGTAACTTGAGCAGCAAGAGATATTCAGATGTCTCTTGGACATTGTGAAAAATATGTGCTCCTACATCTTTACTTATAAAAGTGTAGACTTTTCCAACTATCAAGCGCAATGATGAGCTTAGACCTAGAAGCTTGAAAAAATAAAGAAAGAGATACTTCCTTTATGGTTTAAAAAAAAAAAAAAAAAAAACGTAAAGATGGACTCAGTTGATGCTTTTACCTCAAAACTTTCCACCAGTTTCCTCAGAGAATAAATCAGTTCCACTGAAACAAAAACACAAATGTCTTCATGAACACAGCTATTAATAGAGAGTACAGCGTCACTGTGTGTTGACTGGATATCCTGGGGAGATAAAACAAAATGTAGAGGACTTAAAAGATCCCAACGTATGAAACAAAACTGTTGTCATCTACAAACAGTAATAAAAAGGTGAGAGGAGCAGGAGACTTGACTTGTCAAAGTTAATATGTTGTTCAAACCGATAATAATAATAAAAAATATATCATTATTAGGCTATTAATACCAACAGTTCATGCTCAATAATCCAGGTTATAAATCCAACCATGTTCGGTCAGGTCATCTGGATGGTTTGTTTTTTTGGCTGAGACATTTTCGTCCTCCATCCATCCAAAGGACTTCTTCAGTCGGAGAAGCCACAAACAAACTGGAGTGAAATACTGTACACATAGAAACAAATACCACACTCCCACAGTGGACAAAAAAAAAACCAGTGTGCTGGTGATAAGATGGTTTCTGGGGTCCGCCCTCTCCCCTGTCACTCCTCTGAGGCAGTCATGCCAAAATGGCATGACTTAATGGCATTAGGCTATTAACTGAATCAATTTTTTAGAACTTATTAGAACTCAAAACTTTAATTTAACACTTAATTTTCATTTGATTAAAAGCAGATGGATCAAACTTACAGAACTGTCAAATTTACATCAATTATTTAACTTTTTTATTTTGCAATCTTCTTTGAGTGCTATGTTTGATGACATATGAATCCATCTTTCTATTTTCTTTGCTTCCTTGTTTTAGTTCAGTGTCACAGAAAGCCGCTGTCTGCTGTAGTGATGATGATGAGTGTTTGACCAGGTCAGGTCACCAGGCCGTCAGATCTCATGGCGCCTCCCATCGATCTAACTGTATTTAAACAAGTAGTCATGAATGTTCAAGTCAAAGTTTTAGGTTGCAAAATTAAATTCTTCATCTCCGCTTTGAGTCCGTTTTTGTCCAAAAACAGATTTCAAAAGTATACAGTAAAATCTAACATACTGTTTTAACTTTAGGAAGCAGATGCTAGAGTTGCCGCCCCGCAGCGAAAAGGTTGCTTGTTCAAATCCCGGTCAGGGGCCTTTCTGGGTGGAGTTTGCATGATCTCTCTGTGCTGCATACGTTTTTTCCAGGTACTCCAGTTTCCTCCCACAGACCAAAAACATGCATGTTAGACTGATTGGTAACTCTAACTACAGGTGTGAGTGAGAGAGTGAATGGTTGTTTGTCTCATGTGTCTCTACGTGTCCCTGTGATGGACTGGAGACCTGTCCAGGGTGTCCCCCGCCTCTTGTATAGCGATACCTGGACATGGACACCAGTGACCCCACGACCCAAACAGGAAGAAGTGGGTAAAAGATGGATGAATGGAATATGAGTGAATGCCTTACTTAATATTTTTAATTAGATGATCTATTTAATCAAATGAATGTTTTTTTCTTCAGCTGCTCTCTTCTTCAGGGGTTGCCACAACAAACTAAGTAGCATGAAGACTTGGATTTTTTTTTTGTGGCAGAAGTCCTTCCTGACGTAACCACAGACCACTGAGCTACCACAGCCCTCTGTGTGGAGCAGAGAGCTGCTGTCTAGGGCACCCAGGGGAGCGGATGGTGTGGGTTAAGGGCCTTGCTCAAGGGCCCAGAGTGGGGTAAATGAGGGTGGAGACAGGTGTGGGTGCTTCATCAATCCCACCCACATTTTGATGTTGTCGGTACCGGGAGTTGAACCAGCAATCTTCCGATCACATGCCCACCTTCTTTAACCTCTGTGCCACCACTCCCCCATAAAATTGAATGCAATTATTTTTCTATAAACATTGTGTTATGTTATTTCGAGTTTTGTTTTTTGTCTTTACATAAAGTTTCCATGTTAATTTTGTTTATTTGAATTTCTTAATTGATCAAACTCTTTGGGTTACACTTTCGGATCTCATGTAATAACATCTGTGCGTCTGTTTTTCTGTTAACAATAAAACAATAACATTCTGCAAACAAATATCTTTTGAAGTCAATCCAATTCAAGATGGCCGTCACAGCTTAACAACTTTAGCAAACATAAAAACAGATAAAACGTGCACAATTTTACAAGTATTGATTTAAACTTTGGTATTGTTGTAGCAAAGCATCATCCCCAACACTCTGATCTCTCACACATCTCACTGGGTTTTGTTTAAAACTTTGACATTAAATGTTTGAGTGTGTTTGTTAAAATAGGACCTCGTTATACAGAAAATATTTCAGTGAACTCTGAAACTAAGCATTAGATCCATGCAAGTGATATGCAATAAGTTAAATTCAAAACCGCCAACACGTCTTATCAACCTAGCAAACACAAAAATGACTATAACCTCATCAGTTTTACAAACACTGAGCTACAGTGTAATGTGGGATTAGCTGAGATAAATCTCCATCATCTAATGAGTGATTTGTAAACTTTGGCATGCCCCTCAAGGAATATTTGTTTTGTTACGGTATGTGACTCATCTTCCAGTCTATCCACAAATCACAATCTGTTGTTAAGTCACAGGAAATTTTTGATTCCCTAAAATGTTAATAGATTTGTCCAACGGATTAAAATCTTAATACAACAAGCACGTAAAATGCATTTTTACAGTGTATCCCCATAGCTTTTAGGAGATCACTTGTGTGGGAGAAAAACATTCTTACAATACAAAAAGATCAAATTTGAATTATACAACCTGTCACTAGTAAAAAACTATAAAATGCTGTCACTGCAGGTTGTCAAGTACTGGTACATGCACCTTCTGCTACCATTATAGTTAATGGTGAACTGGATATTATTGACAAAAGGCTTGTCAAAAGATGCCACGTAAAAGAAAAAAGTAAGCATTTGTTAAACCAGTGACAGTGTGCAAAATAGTCTGAGACAGATCCGTTGATGAACTCAGGCTGTGTGAGGACGAAGGCGGAATGGCAAAAAAATGAGAATTGATTTCATTGATCCTTGTGTCAGAATGCACATCAAGTTCCACCGTGAAGAAATCCAGCAACCTCACACCCCTGCACATTTACACTGCTTGTAAGCGCAGCAACGTTTTGTAAAAATTCTTGTTTTTGCAAACTTTTACATACTGTCTTAATGAAAATTATGTTGCCAGTTACAATAGTTGTATAATCTGTCACGTTAAGCACCTGCTCCAAATGGTAATACAGTTTTATCAATGTCATTTGCACTAATCTGTGGTTATTATGTGTATTTCTTTAAAGCATCTGGTCAGTCTGACATGTTTACTTTCAATAGCTTTCTGCAAAGGTGTTTACAGGTGTTTTGGAGTGGGGATTCTATGGAAAGGATAAAAACTGTTAATATTTTACTTCTTGCAGATAGCTCCTTCAGCCTTCTCAGTTTGAGAAAATATTGTGTAATTCTGTCCAAATTGACAAGCTAATCTGAACAGAGCTCAGACTAGTCAATAGCTGTCAATACAGTCAGAATTAAAGTTTGTTTTTCCAAACGGACATCATTCAAAAGCTATCTACAACAGGTAAGCTGTTAACTGTTCACAAGATTGCCATAGAACCCCCAGTATAAAAATTGAACTACTCCTTTAATAAACATCTGGCACGCCAAGCATCTTTAATACTGAACCCTTGCTTAAAAAAAAAAAAAGTACAACATCTTGCTCAAGCAGTATTATTAATAATTTATCGTATATGATGAGAAATGTGAACAAAAATAAAGTTTGCAAACCTTTTTTTCCCCCCACAGAATTACTTTCCCAACTTTCCTGTCCAAAACTTTTGCAAGCCCTCTTATATACTGTTCAGCAGAGTTTCATCTAAGCTCTCACTCCCTGTATTACTCATGTTTTGGAGACATAAATCTGTGTACTGAAACACATTGTGGGCGCTCATTTCCTTTTGAGGACAAAAAAAAAGTCCCCAGAGCGTGGCTCGTGTGAATATTCAATTAGGCTAAGTTTTATGTAAAAGTATCAAAGTCCGTTTGAAGTCATATGAAATGATAGAAACATGACTTTGAGTGTAAAAGATGGGGGGAAAAAACATGCATGTTGATTTTACCTACATGAGCAAGGAAGTTCAGCACCTGAGAGGAAAGCAACTCTGGTTGTTTTTGCGAGTATACACAGACACAATACAAACCCCACACCCAAGACACATGTGCACAACAGCACGGCTTGTGGAAGTCCCCATATTCTGCTGGATTGCCCTTGGGTGCTTGCTATTTGTGCTTGGAGCAGGGGATCCTGTGTCAGTAATCCTATCAGGATGAGGGGGATGAGGTCGCCGGATGCAGCTCAGGTCCACGGCCTTCATCACCGCACACACATTCACAAACGTGCACACGCTTGCATGGTTACATGCAGTGCTTAATAATAATAACCTGTTTTTAAATTCATATGGCATTCATATAGAAATAATAATTAGCAAAAGGAGATTTAAGTTACAAGGGAATAGCGTAACAGTTGCACAAAGATGTGTTTAAGTCAGATT
>JAVCKU010000150.1:19508186-19526352 GCA_032273985.1 Hypsolebias coamazonicus | reverse complement strand
TTTTTTTTTTTATTACACTTTTTTACTACACTAAAAAAAAAAAAAAAAAAAAAAAAATCTCATTGAGCCTCGAGGACTCATTTACAAGAGAAACCTGGCTACAAACTAAGGAAATAAGCTGTGAACACTTTTTTTTAATTATTACACTGTTTTCCTACACAGTTGGTTCACATTGATTAGTGTTTTGGTTCATTTGTTTCTTCTCTTTATTTTAATTGGACTATAGCATAGGATCAATGAGTGACCAGTTGACCTGAGTGTGGTGTGTGAAAGGTGCTGAAGAAGATGAGATCTTAAATTTTAGCCAGTTTTCTTCAACAAGCAGTGACCTTTTGAACACAGTGTGTGCTCATACAACATTGCTCCCCATTTATGCGTTATTCAGCGACCTCCAGGAATGCACCGGGACAAAAGGGTGAAAGAATGCTGTGAAAACCAAGAATGGTGGTGGAGAAAAAGAGGCAAACACTTTGGTCATTTAGGTGCACAGCTGTGGCAAAGTGTGTGCAGGCGTGTGAGCAGAGTAGCTGCAGTGTCAGCGCTTGTTTTACAGAAAACATTTGCTTCCTGATTTGAAGAGGTGGTAATTTTAAAAGGTGTGCTTTCTTATAAAAACTACGTTCTGAGAGATGAAGGGATACACATGTATTATAATTTTCTTTTCTCTGATAAAACCCATTCTAAAGGCATTTAGGCTAAATATGAGCACTGCTGGGTTAAGTAAAATCTGGCAGATGGTTAAGTCAAATGTAATTTTGCCGAATACCTTAAATCATATGTGTCAAACTCAAGGCCCGAGGGCCAAATATGGCCCTCGTTGACATCTCATCTGGCCCCCAAGATGATATGTGAAACGTAAAATGCTTTTTTCACTTGAAATTTTTCAGTAATCTTTGATTATGATTTCAAAAGCACAACAGAGAACATCAAATGAGACCAGTCAAACTTTTGTTGAGGAACCTGCAACCAAGAAAAGATGTTGGGCATCTAACTTGAGTTAAAGTAGATTCTGAAATTGGCCCTTAGTTTGAAAAGGTTCTAATTTTGGCCCCCTTTTGTAAGTGGGTTTGACACTCCTGCCTTAAATGGATAGTTCAGATTATTTTTGAAATGTGGTTCTATGGAGAGCTTGTGAACAATTAATATCTTACCTGTTGTAGGTAGCTTTTTGAACTGCTTCAGTTTGGAGAATCGATAGTTTAATTCTATCCAATTTGACAAGCTAACAATGAGTCCAAGTGGAGCCAAGACCAAAGAGAGTTGAAACGTCTGCGGTCTCAAATAGTTTACAGTGTTTTATGAAAACATTATTTTATAAACACTCACCTCAGAACTTTTGATGTCTCTGCTGGAAGTGTCCTGGACTGCTATGGAAGTGCTTTAACTATTTGTTCCTTGCATTTGCACATAACCAGACGATTTTATCTAACTACCCATCTAATGTAAAAGTGGCCATGTTAAAAGGTTTATGAAATTAACCTTCGGCTGAACTGCTATGAAGTTTTTAAGATTAGAGTTGTTTAAGCAGCAGTACCCCCTTAGTATTAAGGTTTAAACTACTTTGTAGCTGTTTACCGTACTCATCAGTCTGTCACATGCACTTACACCAACTAATTCTGTAAAATGGCAGCGAAGCCGAGTTTGTCTTTAAGTTGCTTCTGATTGTTCACAACTTACCCACAAATTCAGAAATGAAGCCAACATTGTGGAACTAAAAGAACAGAACTCAGCTAAAAGAACAGAACTCAGCTAAAAGAACAGAATTCAGCTAAAAGAACAGAACTCAGCTAAAAGAACAGAACTCAGCTAAAAGAACAGAACTCAGCTAAAAGAACAGAACTCAGCTAATAAAACAGAACTCAGCTAAAAGAACAGAACTCAGCTAAAAGAACAGAACTCAGCTGGCTTCATGTGGGGAGCAACACTGAACAGGTTGATGCACATCTCCCTCAGATCCTTTGCAAAACAATGAATTAACTCAGTTTAGCAATCTATTTTGTAGTTAACTAAATACTTTAACTAGAATCAAAGTTGCTGTGTGTCATCATTAATATTCTCCTTAGTCATGAAGTTGTTGACTGCATAAGTATACGTTCTATATGCTGTATGTTCGCATTCAATGATGAAACTGGTTCTCTGCATTTAACCCATTACACCTGAGATACACCCAGGTGGAGTAGTGAGCAGCTATTTAAGTACCCAGGGAGCAATTAGGGATTAGGTGTCTTCCTCAGGGACATCATGACATTTGGGAATGGCGGGGAATCAAACCGCAACATGGCTGCCCTACCTCTGTACCATCTCGGCCCCACAGGTGCAGCTGAAAAAAATAAAATATTGTGACAAAGTTTTTTGTCAATCATTTCAGAAAG
Organism: Hypsolebias coamazonicus; assembly: GCA_032273985.1. NCBI lineage: Eukaryota > Metazoa > Chordata > Actinopteri > Cyprinodontiformes > Rivulidae > Hypsolebias > Hypsolebias coamazonicus. Next base: position 19,523,980 of record JAVCKU010000150.1, on the reverse strand, counting down.
TGAAACTCAATGTCCTCTGTTCAGATGAAAGTAAATGTTCATGTCATTTATAAATCAAGGTCTCAGAGTCTGGATGAAGAGTGGAGAGGTCCAGAATCCATGCACATTGCTTCAAATCCAGAGTGAAGTTTCCACAGTCAGTGATGGTTTGGGTCCATGTCCTGCTGGTGTTGGTCCACTGGGTTTTCTGAAGTTCACAGTCCACGCAGCATCTAGCAGGACATTTCAGAGACTTCATACTTCCTTCTGCTGAATCTTTATGGAGATGCTGGTTTCATTTTCCAGCAGGACTTGACTCCTGCTCACACTGACAAAGGTACCAAAAGCTGGCTGCGGAATATTCTAATGTTCTGAGACTCTGAATTTTGGTTTCATCATTTGTTAAACATAATCATCAAAACATCATAGTTCATGCTCAGTAATCCAGGTAAAAAAAAATCCATCAAAGTTAAGTCAGGTCCTCTGGACGGTTTCTTTGTATTGAAACGTTTCGTCTTTCATCCAAAAGACTTCACCAGTCCAAGGAGCCACAACAAACTCAGTCTCCTTGGACTGATGAAGTCTTTTAAATGAAAGACGAAACGTTTCATCACAATTAAATTGTCCCGAGGATGGCTAATCGTCAAAAGTACAAGAAATAAAGGTTTGAAATGTTTCACTCTATATGAATTTATGTGGTATACGAGTTTCACTTTCTGAAATAACTGACAAAACAAAATTAAACTTTTTCACTTTTTGAATGCAAGAGCATGTTAGAAGACTGAAGTTGTTGTCACTTCAACAGCAGTGAATGGATGAAAATGTCTGGCAGACAAATCAGTTTCTTGTTCAAAGCTTAATGTGATTTTGAAAGTTCATCTCCAGATGCATCTTTGCAACTTGGAGTTTAATGCCTAAAACATCGGCACGGAGTATTTGAGTGTTCATCCAGACTCCTTCAACTCTCATTTGCTTTTACGTTTCCTCAAAGTGCTGCACAATTTCTACGAAGCACACAGGCTTATGCAAGGCTTTGGTGTCCTCCTGGATGTTTGTGTATCCAGAGAGAGGTGCTAATATCAAGATCAAAATGTGCATGATGGAAAACTCTGACATGTTTTCTTTTCATCAGCTGCAGTCTGCTTGGCCTAACAGCATTCTAGTTTTTGAAAATAAATTCAACGCTGCTTTTTTTCTACATGATTTACTCTGCACAAGCCTTCCCTCATCAAGCCAAGGTTCTGATATTAGGCCAAAGTAAATCAGTTTCCTTTTTCAGCAAAATGTTGAGTCTGCACCAGCAGCATAGGAAATTAAAAAAAATTGACCCTGCCATGTCGATTACATCACCCCTATACAATTTCTATTTTTACACCAGCTAAAGTTTTTCTCAACTTTTATGAGTTTCCTAAACAGGACAAATCTGAAAGATGGAGCACAGAGCTGCAAAAATTGAATTATAGTGCAGTCATACGAGTGGGGTCAAAACAGGGATTAAATATTCTCTGTGGTGTTTGGAAATTCGATCTGAAGGGATTAAAGGTCCTTGGAATTAAAAAAAAATAAAATAAAAATAAACTCTTTCCATGTTCCAGCTTAAGGTTTAGTTGTTTTGTTGTTGGAAAAGCAGTGATGTAAGAAGCAAACTAAAATAATGACGTTGATGTTCAGGATTTGGGTTTCTTGTTGTTGGTGCAGGGAAAGTAACTAGCATGATGTTCAGGTTCTGCCCTGATTCTCCTGTAGATAAAACAGTTGTATCCCGATGTGTGTGTGTTTGTGTGTGTTGTGAATACAAGCATGCACACATTCACAAGCTTGCTTGACTTCCCCACATTGATACCAGATGGCCCTTCCCATCATGGCCAATGGAGGAATTCAGTTGGCAGGACCCCTTCTTTTTCATGGTCAATGTGTGTTTGTGTGCATGTGTGTGTGTGTGTCTCCCTGTAGACCTCCTCTCCAATCACACACTGACCTATTTGTATTTTGGGCAGAGCAGATGAGGCTCCAGGCCCACTGCCCTGCTCCCCTCTAGCCTGTCCCCTCGGGAGGGCATCTGTGGGTCTGTGCTGGGCAGATAGGGCGGTCCCATCATGGCAGCACTTTAAAGACCACCTCACTGGTCCGCAGAGGGTTTGTGTGTTCAGACGTTGGTGTGGGGATCTCGTGCACTGCTGAGATGTGTCTCTTTTTATTTCTTTGTCTCAAGCTGTGTCGCTTCTTATTCCGCTGACAAAGAAATGCACCCGAGTCCAGCGTGAAACTGGAAAGAAGTTCACCATAAAGTCATTGTTAGAATGACCACACCCAGTGGTTTGATTTTAATAACTCTTAAAAAATGAATAGTAAAAAAGTGTCAGAGTTGACAAAACTCCATCAATACTCTGATTGTCATTTTTTTTATTATTTGGCATTAAAGTATTTGTGCAAACTTGACAAACATTTTGTGAAGCTAGTGTGTTAAAATGAATTGAGATCCAACTACACAACACCTTATTCAGTCCTAAACTGAGCTATATAAACATTAATTCTGAAAATATATACATAGATATACGCACTAAACTGCACATCAAATTACAAAAAGAAATACATTCTCACTTTGCCAATAGATTATCTGATAATTATAGCTTGCATTTCTTATTTGACCCAATTTATCATTTACTATCACTCTTTAAACTTTTTACCATCCGATCAAAACTCGTTGGCTTCAGGTTTAGAACAAAGTGAGACAGATGAAAAAAAAATTGGGAAAAAACTGCAAAGTTTTGAGAGAGTCTGAAATGGTGACACTAATTTGTAAGAAAAATATCACCTTCAGTGTTTTCAGTGCCCAAAGCTTTTACTTAGAAACTGAGACCAGTTTGTAAAACAAGTGTTTTATTTGTGAGAATAAGTCACAGGAGTGTGTGGAGATGGAATATGGTGATTATTTAGTATCACAAGAATGTTGTGGTCTTGAAGTCTTGTCTCTTTGCAGGCTTGGAGGAGGATTCCAGAACGATGGAGTAGAACCAGATGATCAGAGAAGAATATACGAGAGTGAAAGGATGAATCTTAAGGCTGATTGAAGTGATGTTAGGATGTAGGTTATGAGGTTGTTAGTAGCTGGCTGTTCCAGGGAATCGATCCAAGGAGGACTCAAGAGTTTAGAGACCATGACAGTCGTTTTGAATGTTATCAGCCATTAAATGGCTGTCATTAGTTAATATCATCCCCATATGTGGCATTCAGACTGTACCTCCTGTACCTTTTAGTGGGTTTAAAGGTATGTTGTTAGCGCTGATAATAGGCTCACGTGGTTAGGTTTAGAGTAAATGGTCTGGGGATTATGTTTAGACACAAGCTAAGGGGGCCAAGTTTAGGGTCAATGCTCTGGGTCAGGTGTAAGGTTAGGTTTAGGAAAAGGGTTAAATAAATAAAAAAAAGAACACTTCCTGTTCTATCAGCATGTGACGCTGCATATTATCAGCAATAATGATGTACTTTTAAACCTACTAGGAGGTAGGAGGGACAGTCTGAATAATATGTTTGGGGATGAGAACAACTAATAACAGATCATTTAATGGGCTGATAATATCCGAAGCCATTGGACTAGGAGTAGAGCCGAGGCAGATCAAGGAGGCAAGGAACTGGTAACAGGAGCTATGATGGAGCACAGGTGTAAACACAAGGAGACTACATTAGGGCCGGACACGGTATGGACTGGACAATGTTCCAGCAGAGACTGCTGGATCCAAACAGCCTTAAATACTGGACAACCCTCATCAGGAGATGGAAGGCAGCTGATGGTGAGCAACGCCACCCTGCCACTCAGGAGCTGCAAAAGACTAGTGAATGGAAAAACCCTGAATCCCCACAAAATTAGGCAAATTCTCTGTTGGTCTTGTTGCATTTTGCGTGTTTGTGACCAAGCAACCAGTGAGCCGTGCAGCAGCATTCTGACGCCAGTTTGAAAATTTCTGCTAATTTTTGGTGGCATTGTTTGTAAAACTTATTCCAGGCCATGCACATTATTTATGTTTTTTTAGCTAAGATGAGGTAGAGGCAGGGCAGTCAAATCGGGACCCAAAAGTCCCAGGTTCAATCCCCAGTCATTGCGCATCTCATGGTGTCTCTGAGCAGTACACCCAATCCCCAACAGCCGCCCACTGCACCACCCGGGAGCGGATGGGCCAAATGCAGAGAGCCAATTTCATCATTGTATGGGAACATACTGTACAATGATGAGAACACATTATTATTATTTTTATTATTATTATTATTGTTTAGTTGTCTACCTCTGTCCACACTGTACCAGCCTTTGATAGAAACTATCAGAGGCTACAACTCAAGTTTTTAAAAAATATATACATCCATAGAGAATAATAACTACTCTTTAAAGAATTGGTGCAAATCTATTTTCAGAAACTGTAGTTTTTCTCACCACAAACACATTTTGCATGTTGATGAATGTGCAAATGAAGACAAAAATAACGGTTTTGCAATATATCCATATGAGAGTGAGCAGGTCTATAAGGTCGGCTAAAACCATTTCAAAAGATTTAAAAGCCAAAAATGTTCAAGTCAGTTTGTGCGAGCTTAAAAATAACTTGTGTCAGACTGTATAATGCAAATTCAACAAATGGAAGCACGCTGTTGCCACCACCAAATTGCATCCCAATCAATATCTGATAGGGGTAGTAATGCAACAGCGAACTAAAATCAAACAGTGGTACTGAACTAAGAGAGGAATGAGGAGGGGAGGAGAAGGAAAATAAGACAGATGTGAATGAACTAAACGAGAAAGGAGAAATTGGTTGCAACAGAATTCGCACTGCATAATTTTTCAAAGACAAATTTCTGTCACATTTCTGACATTGATATTTGTTACATCACTTGCTTGTCGTTGGTGGTTAATCAGCTTTAATCTCACTGAATGAGCACAAACCAACAATTTAAGTTGATGAGCAAATTTTTTTTCAAGATGAAATTATGTCCACAATGACAGAAAATCTATTCAGTGTAACATGGACCAGTCTGAAATGTTGTAATTACAAAATTAATAAAATTTTCGTTTCTAACTAATGATAATTTACAATAATTTGACTTTGGAATTATTGTTCCTTGTTGTTAATGAGAGAGTGAATGGTTGTTTGTCTCTATGTGTCCCTGTGATGGACTGGAGACCTGTCCAGGGTGTCCCCAGCCTCTCGCACAGTGACTGCTGGATATGGACACCAGTGACCCCCGCGAAAAGAAAAGGAAGAAGCGAATAAAGATGATGGACAGAATTGCACATTTTAGTGAAACTAAAGATCCTTATGAAGCTACAATGAAAAAAGTCGTTTACATTTAATATTTTTGTTTCAAACTAAGATAAAAAAAAAATTGAGAAAAGATTGACTAGTTTATGGTGGACAACATTATTAATAAACAGTATGTTTCAGCCGGTATGTAATTTGGTCGATTTCTGATTGCGATAAAGTTAAAGAACGGTCTGATGATTAAACGATCCGATTATTAAACCTCATAATTTAAACTTTTGAATGAATATTTTCGAGGTGCTCTCAGATCTGAAGCTTGAGTCATTAAAACACAAGACCACCCAAAGGCTGACAGCGCTCCGTCTTCTGGAGATATTTCTACTGAATCAGCTTGTTGATTTCTTTTGTCCAATCAAGTTATTCAATCTTGGAAATCCAGAGATCCAACTCTGATGATTTCTTAGATCAGTGTGTTCCAGTTGAGACTTAATTTCCTCTCGGAGTGCGTCCATGAGGGAGTACATCTGTTCCATCAGCACTGGAAGTTGTTGTGGCTTCACATTTGGTGTTTTTTTACAGCCTGCGCTCAGTTTTCAGGACAGAGATTGTCTTTGTGCTGCATCGACGGCATTGTTTCCAGAGGGTATTTAGTTTTAGTGGAAAACAGCAGAATAGTCTGTTTGTAGACTTACACATTTTATTTTATTTGCTTTGCTTATTACCAATTAATGTCTTGGTGCTCCAGGAAAATTGTAACATGAGACAGAATCACAAAACAGCAGTTTTATTTCATTTATTTTAACTAGTATGGACAAGTTGTTGCTACTTGCTACTCCCACCTATTGCAGTATTTTTGTTGTTGTCTTTTTTAATTGTGTATTCTAGTTAAAGAGTTTTCCACTCTCATGGACAGATAAGGCTTTTGATCTCAACTATTGCTGCTTAAAGTATATTAGTGTCACTAAAATGTCTTATTAAACAATAGAAATGTGCTGGTTTGATCTTGTTTAATCGTTTGGTTAAAATGTTGGTGTTAGATACTTAAAATAAAATAAAAAATATTTCTGAAAATCCTCTCAAGACCGACCAATTCTCAGCGAGGTCCAGACCTCAACTTTAAAAACTACTGTTGCATCAATGAAAAATGTTTTCCTCTCTAACTTTATTTTTCTGATAATATTGTACATTTGTCACTCGGGCATATTGTGTAGTACCCATTAGAGTCAGAGCTGTTTTTGTTTGCTTCATATGAAGCTCCTTAAAGTGACGTTTGCTGACGTGCTCGATCAAATTGGCTGTTTTTTTTTTTTTTTTAAATTTTATTTGTATTTACCGGTACCGGAATTGTAATATAGAGCTGGATGATATGGCCAAAACTTTTATCATGATATATTTCTTAATTTCAGTCGATAACAATATAATTCCAATATCAATATAAACAATATAAAAGCCTCAGAAAAACTGTACAAACTGTACAAATCAATTAACGTTCACCTTTTGTTTGTATTTATCCTTCAAAGAAATTTGAAATCACCATCAAATAAACATAAAACTCTCAACTTTGTCAATATTAATAGTTTTAACTTTAAATAACATCATAACCTAACGTTTGCTGCGTGTGTTTCTCTTTTGCTACAGCTGGGGGTGTTGTTTCAGGGACATGTTGGCTCAAACTTTATTGTGCTTCATCTTCTGACTCTCAGCATATTCCATCAAGTGGAACAAGTTAGATGTGTTCCCACCGCTAGTTGGAACAACTCTGTCACATTTTGCCACACACTGAAACCTGCAGTTTATCAGATCTTACATAGCCGAACCACTTCTACACCACCGAATTAGTCTTTCCTCTCTTATCAGTTATGTCATCTGCTTTCTGTTTGCTTGTGAAAGTTTGTTCAGTCGCATTCTGATGGTCATGGGAACTCATTTTGAAGCGAAAACTTAACATGCATTGGAGATTAGCCTAGCCTGCTACGGCTGACTCCTGGACTCAAGCTCTGTGTGTGGTGTATGTCACCACACACTTACCGGTACATAGTTGTGTCACGGCTTTTTCTGTTCGGGTTCAATCCGAAGAGAAAAAGAAATGCGTCAGTGAAATGCTGTAATCGATATCAAAATATCGAAAATGTGCTTAAAACTCATACCACCGTTATTGAATAAAAGTATATTGTGACATATATTGATATTGAATTATTGTCCAGTCCAAATTGTAATGCAGGCTGATATTTTTTTATAGCAACTGCTGATGTTTTGGACTCATCCAGAGCGTTTTTGAACTAATAAAGCTGTAAAAGGGCTCCAGCTGAGAGTCATGTGACATTTCCTATGGAAAGTAACTTCTTCCACTCTCAACCTGATATGACTTGATGCACAATGCTTTAACTGGATTATTTTCTACTTCACAGTTGTCAAGCACACATCTTCCTTTAAAACTGTTAACATTATGTTTTCTTCCCTGCAGCACTCCAGTAATGCTGGGAATCTACATCAGTATATTCATCATTCTCGCCAACATCCTCTTCATCTGTGCCATATACTCCTGCATCAAGGTAGTGGATCTCAACTGGACGCTAAAGCTTTGATTGTGTGTTGTTTTTATTTTGTTCAAAGTAAAAACCTCATTTGTTCATTTTTGCAGCTCTTTCCCGGTGCAATGCAAACTGTCTCAAAGAAGATTGTCCAGTCTCGCACCAACAGCACCCTGGTGGGTGTGTTCTCCATCATCCTGGTCTTCATCTCTGCCTTCATTAACATGGTAAGGTTTTGTAAGTCAAACAAAGAGACAGATTTCTGTTCAGGAAGTGATTCTTTGGTTGTGTGCGGACGTTTGGCTGCAGTTCGCCTGCGACACCACAAGCTTGTCGGAATGTGTCGCAGAGAAGCTGAACACCTCCATGGCCCTGGTGACGCCATGTCTGATCTGCAGCTTGAATGTGTCCGTCGAAGGGGGTCTAGAGATTTGTCCGAGCCAAGGTCCTTCCTGCCCGTTTCCTGAGGTGTGCGTTACTCTTTGTGTTCCCGCTGTGGACGTTTCTGAAGGAAAACTTCATATTTGCATTTGTGCTTCTCGGAGATGGCTGGTTGCTGATGTTTCGCTGCCATCTCCTGTTTGCATCAGTATTTCAGCTACAGTGTGCTGCTGACGCTGCTCGCCTGCTCCGTGTTCCTGCAAATCAGCAGCATAGGGAAGCTGGCCCTCATGCTGTTCATCCAGCTCACCTTCCTGCTGCTGGTGGAGTGGCCACAAGTAGCCCTGTTGGACAACGCAGACCTCTTTGTCACCTCCAATGCCATGTAAGTTCAACGGCACGAGGCATTTGAAACAGAGCCTTAGCCTTGACTCAGTTTGGGTGGAAATGTTTAGAACTTGGCGTCGAGCCGGTTTCTCACAGGGCTGCTACTGTTGGAGACAAGTTGGAGACTCAAAATTGAGAGAAAACAAGATTAGATTAGATTGGATACAACTTTTATTGATCCAAATGAAAAATAAAACATACAGATTTAACAATAAATAATACTATATAACCTGTTAGGGTGGTGGCTGCTGCCCCTTCTCTGTCCTCCTGTTGCACCTCCTCCCGTAGATAGGCAGCTTTATTTAGTTATTCACTTACTACCCACTGCTATGAAGGGCAGTAAAAAAAAGATCCTCCACTCCTGTCCTGGCCCAGCATCTGCATGGTGCCTCAGGTGTGGCTCTACCTCTATTGTTAGTCTCCAGGTGTTCTTTGGTCTGACTACTGGGCTTGCCTTCTGGTGTCCAGTGTGGAACTGTGGGGGTAATGTTACCAGGGTTTTTCTAAGCACATGCTCAATCCTTCACCTTCTCATGATGATGGCCTCCATGCTGTCTTAAAGACAACAAGCAAACAGCTGTTTGTTTGAGTTGGCGTTGGGCCAGAAAATTCTCAGTGTTCTGTGCTTGTTAAGGTTCCTCCAACACTCTCCTCTGTGTAGCTGGATACATCTTCAGCCTGGTCCTTCTGCTGTACTGCTGGAACGTCCAAACGTTTCTGAGCATTGTAAAGACAATTTCTTTATGCTCCTTCATGTCTAACAGTGCTGCCTGAACAGGTGGTGCCTCAGTCATGGATTGATCTTCTCCATTCATCTGCAGTGGTGGGGGATTTGGGAAGTTTTAACTTTTTTAGTTACGAGCAAGCTGTGCCACTGCATTTTATGGGAGAAAATAAAAAAAAATCTCTAATAATCAGTGTGATGCAGGTGAACCCCCAGACATCTATCTGAGGACATACAGAGCTGTTGTTGTGCAATCAGCTGCAGTAAAAGGCCACTAATCCTATTTCCACTTATCTGAGTGGAGTAGACTTCTGGTCCTGCACAGATCCACAGGTGTCATAAGAAGAAAACCTTCAGTGAAGCTGAAGGGAAGCTCTGCAGGAGGTTGTTTTGTTACACCTTGGTGCACGTTTATTAAGTTACAAACTCGTACATATTTCCATTAAGCAGTATATGAATAAACAGGTGGAAATTAGCTAAAATAAAATTCAGCTCTAGTGCAGGAACTTGACAGAGACACCTGCAACAACTCTGCAATTATTTTGAGAGTAAATATATCGCAGATTTTGTTGAGCGTGGTTAAAATTCAAGCTACAAGACACCTCCGCGACTCGTGAAAAACCTGAGAACCTGCTGAGACTTTAGACGCATCCTCATGAAGGCCGTCAGCAGTTTATCGTCACCGTTTGCACACAGTGAGATGCTGACAGGCTTCAATGTCAAACAACTAGCGTACCTGAAGAAACATTTAATCTAAATTTTAAATGATTAATTCTTAGAAACAAAGCTATTTACTTTTCAAAGCAGTGTGTTGTTGGAGGATCAGCAAATGTTTCAAATGGTTTGTTCATTGAACTCAGGTCTTGAAAAACTATTTTTAAGAATCAAATCCCCTCTGATGTGGGTTTTAAAAAACACAGCTGCACTTTAACATCAAGAAGTTTTATTTACTGTGAGAAAATGCGTGCGTATTTTTAAACACCTTTGCTTTCCTGGTTTTATCCTCTGACGGTTATTTTAAACATATAACAAAAATCTTTATGTTTTATTGACTTGAATTATTTTCTCTTTTCAGTGATTTAAATGAAACTAGCACTGAATGGTAAGTTGGATGTTTTATGTGCATTGTTTTATCTCACTTGTTTGTCTGTATAAAATCATTTAAAAATGAAATACTCCTTCTTTCTAATTACCGTAGGTGATTATTATTATTTTTATTATTATTAATATTAGGTGGAAACAACCTGTTCTTATGTGAAGGTTTCAGAAATGCATCTGTACTGTTTTTACAGGAAGCAAGAAAGTCATATTAGACATTTTTATTTATTTATTTTTACCTTGTTTTATGGAACTGGTGCTAAATAAACTACATAAAAAATCACTTTATAAAAATAAAAAAAACTCTTAAACCACAACCTCGTGAATGAGCGTGCTGTGGGCAGATGCAGTTGCAGAACAGGTGTCAAACACGGAGGTGGAAGGCTGATGATACAGGCTGGTCTTAGAGCCACAGCACCCGGGCGTCATGCATTCTGACGTGAACCCATCTGGGTCTGTTTCGATCCAAAACGGACTCACAGCAGCAGCAGCAGATCTGCAGCAGGACTAAATGTTGACATAGCTGATTAAAAATGTGTTTCTGAGGTCGCATTTGTCTCGTTTTGAAACTTGTCAAGAACCAGAGGATTGTTTTTGTACACTGTGTCTGAACCGTCTAAATCAGCAGTGAATCTGAGCAACAAAAAAAAAAAGTTTGAAACTTTGAAAAACTTTGTGGCAACACATGTCAACAGTGTACTGACTTAATGGTGCCTTCAAGTATAACCTGCAAATTTGATAATCCAAACTGAAATAGTAGCTACTTTAAATATAATCAGACATAATGAAGGTTAAAAATTATATTTATTGTCATTTGGCAATGTTCTCACAAATATATGTTTTATTACCTGATAAGTTACCAAAACATTAGTAAGTTCTATCAACGTTTTAAAATGCTTCTCATGTGATGGTTGAGTTACTGGGTCTGCCTCTGGTCTAAAGACACACTAGTCAGGCCCACAAACCTTCATGACTGAGGCCAATTGTCAACACTTCTTAGACGCAGATTAATTAAACACAAAGTTCACAGTTCTCAAGGTGACATGAAAACTGAACCTTTCAGGCTGTTTTTCTCTGTTTCAGAAACAAAAGTTACGTATGTAACTACGGTTCTATGAATCCCGGATGACCGCCAGAGGGCGGTGCTGAAAGCACTGAATGTTCCCTTCGCGCATGCGCTGTTCCGAGTAATAATAACAACAACGTCACACGCACGTGTATGACCGGATGACCAATCAAAGGCTATATAGCCTAGCATCATCCACAACTCTGCTACTACAGAATCTTCTCGTGGAAAGCAAGGATTCTGAATGACAGAGAAGCCCTGGCGGTCATCCGGGATTCACAGAACCGTAGTTACATACGTAACTTTAGTTCTATTTCATCCCTCCTTGCCACCAGAGGGCGGTGCTGAAAGCACTGAATGACTAATACCAACAATGTCACGAGGAATCCTGAGCACCTACCTCACTGAGGAGGCCCAGAGGACCCCTGCAGAGACCCCTGATCTGGGATGAGGGGTTAACCCGGTAGAATCTGGTGAACATGCTTGGGGAAGCCCATGATGCGACAGCACATATTGCCTCCCTCGGAATCCCTCTCAGGGCAGCCTAGGAAGTGGACACGCTCCTGGCAGAATGTGCCTTCACGCTGACCGGCAGGGAGTCGTGCCCCGTGGCATAGACATGGCAAATGACATCCATGATCCAGTGGGAGAGGCGCTGTTTGGAAAGAGGAGAACCTAACCTAGGCCTCCGTAAGACACATACAGCTGGTCTGAACCTTGCATAGCGGCAGTAGCTGCAATGTATGCCACCAGTGCTCTCACTGGGGCACAATAGTCCAGACCCCTCACCAGGTGTAGGCTGAAAACGTGTCAGCCTCAACGGTTGGTTACAGTTAGAGTGAGATAACGCCTTGGTACAAATGTAGTGTTTGGCCACAAGGTAACGTCTGAGCCCTCAGGGTCCCACCTGAGGCATGAGGAGCTGAGAGAGATCCTGTAGCTCATCGACCCCGTCGTTGAGGCCACAGCCAACAAAAAGCCATCTTACATGAAACCACTTGCCTGTAGATATTAAAAAAAACCCTGTACGATTACGACCCAGAGGTGGCGGCCAAACCCTAGGATCAGCCAACAGGCGCCTTGGATGCCAAGGAGGTAGAGAGGGCATCGCCCTGCTAAGACTCGAGAGTTGCTGCCTCATCCGTTGTGCCTGAATGGTCTGTTCCAGTGCCTCCAAGGCAGCCAAACCAAATAACTCCCCCGGCACCACTGGGACATTACGGACCATGTACTCCCTCAGGTACTCCTCTGATGGAGGGACGGAAAAGGGAGGAGGGACCCGTCCACACCTGAAGAAGGCACAGTTGCGGGATCTGCAGCCACAGTTGCCTCGGGGCCGTCCTGCATCGAGTCATCGCCTGACCACTATCTGCAGTCCGGGACGAGGAAAATTAACCAGTCTCTGACACGTGACTGGTCCTCCTCTTCACCTAGAAGTGAGAGGCAGAGGCAGCCAAAGATTACATATCCTCCTCCGCAGCCAGCTCAGGCATGGGTGTGGAGAAGAGTCTGGTCGCTTTCCACGGCTTGGCCCCCAGTTGACGCCTAGTCCAACTGTTTGAATGTTGGTAAAAGATGATTGGGAGAGGAGGCGCTAATGCTTGCCTTCACCAATCAATACAAGGTCAGAGCTAGAGCCTAGCTCGACCTAATTGTTATGATGCCGGTACCGTTATGATGCAGGTGAGAACGATTGGGGATGGGGCCACGAACGCACACCTTCACCAATTAGATCAAGGCCAGAGCCAGCTATGCCGGCACCGTTATGCTGCCGGCGAGAATGATTGGGAGAGGGGCGTGCAAACGCATGCCTTCCCAATCAATACAAGGTCAGAGCTAGAAGCCTAGCTTGGACTGAGGGTGATGATGCCAGTGAAATGAGTGGGAGGGGGGGGGGTGGGGGGCGCGGACGCACACCTTTACCAATTAAATCAAGGTCACAGCTAGTAAGCCTAGCTCAGCCGGAGCTTTATGATGCCAGTGAGAATGATTGGGAGAGGGGGACGCGAACGCACGCCTTCACCAATAGAAAACAAGGTTGGCAAGAAGTGAAATGGGAGAGGGTGCGCGAACACTAGCCTTCATTAATAGAAGTGAATTGGGAGAGGATGCGCAAACGCTAGCCTTCACCAAATAGAAGTGAATTGGGAGAGGGTGCGCAAACGCTAGCCTTCACCAGTAGAAGTGTTTTGGGAGAGAGTGTGCAAACGCTAGCCTTCACCAATAGAAGTGAATTGGGAGAGGGTGCGCAAATGCTAGCCTTTACCAATAGAAGTGAATTGGGAGAGGGTGCGCAAACGCTAGCTTTCACCAGTAGAAGTGAATTGGGAGAGGGTGCGCAAACGCTAGCCTTCACCAATAGAAAACCCGGCCAAAATTCAGAGAGGCTAGCACCGCTAGCTCAGCCCAACTGTTTATGAGGTTGCGGAAAAGTGAGTTGGGAGAGGGTGCACGAACGCTAGCCTTCACCAATAAAAAACAAGGCCAGACTCAGAGAAACTAGTAACACTAGCTCAGTTCAACCACTGATGAGGTTGGCGAAATAGTGAATTGGGAGAGGGTGCGTGAACGCTTGGCCTTCACCAATAGAAACAAGGCCAAAACTCAGACTAGCACTGGTAGCACAGCCCAACTGTTTATGAGGTTGGCAAAAAGTGATAGAAGGTGTGCAAATGCTCGCCTTCCAAATTAGTAAACAAGACCAGAACACAGCTGGCTACATAAATAAGCCTCAGCAGAAGTAATACTTACTCACGTGTCGCACCTCACATGGAAATTGCCTCCTAAAGCGGATGGAGCCACACCAGTGGCAACAGAAGAGCCGCAGTCAAGGCAAAGTAAGGCAACGTACATGTCAAATCCACACTGTAGCCTCCTCCCAAGGCAGATGGAACCACCACAAGCGGCGGAGCCGCAAAATAAGCAAAAGCTACTCACCAGTGTTGAGTCACAGTAGTCAACGCTGTGGTTTGGGAGAGGGACAAAGCCACCGTAACCCAAATGAAATACCTTGATTTAAATCGCTGCGGCCTTCGGAGGGTGAACACACTGCGGTCGGGCCTCCAGCAACAGTGGGGGGAAAAAAATCCAAATGCCTGAAGCCTTGGATCAAACGCACGCGAGAAGAAAAAAGGAGAAGAACCACGGATAACGCTAGGCTATATAGCCTCTGATTACTTATCCCGTCACGTGTGTGACATTGTCAGTATAATTAGTCGAACAGCTCATATGCAAAGGGAACATTCAGTGCTTTCAGCACCACCCTCTGATGGTCAGTAGGGATGAACTAGAACTATGGTAAGTTAGCAGAAGAAAGCAGAAAGAAGACATTTACTGAATTAGGTTTAAATAATCAGAAATTAGCACAAAAGTTAGGAAATCAACAAAAACAACTGAAATTTAATTTAAAATAGCTGAAAAGTAGCTGAAAAGGCAGAAAGAAGCTTAAACTATCAGAAAGAAGTGGAAAGAGTTTAACTTAATAATGTGGAATTAGCAGAAAAGGCCAAAATAACAAGCTGAAAATTAGCATAAAGAAGATAATTATGCTGAAAGTAGCAAGCATCACCATTAAATACTTTAATTTATCTGAAAGCAGCTGAAATTAGCTAAAATGCTAAAAAGCTAGCTAAAAGGGTAGAAAATCTTAAATTAGCAGAAGAAAGCACAAAACATTTCTGCCTAAATAGGCTAAAAGAAGCAGAAATGAGCAAAAAAAAGTGGAAATTATCTGAAAAAAGCTGAAATTAGCAACAACAAAAAAAAATAGCTGAAAAGTAGCTGAAACAGCAGAAAGAAGCAGAACTTAAAAGAAGGCAATAGAGCAAGCACATTTTTGCTGAATTAATCTGAAAAAGTTTAGTCAAATGCAAAAAATCTGGAATTAGCTGAAAAAGCTTAAAATTAGCATAAAACAGCTAAATAGTAGCCAGAATAGCAGTAGAAGATGGAGCTTGCAGGAATACGCTAAAAGGAGCAGAAAGAAGTTAGAAGAAGCACAAAATGTTGTAGTTGGCAGAATAAAGCTGAAAGGAACACAAAACAGCTGAAAAAAACAGCTGAAATTAGCTGAAAGTAGCTGGATTATAGTTTTTTTAAATTATTATTATTATTATTATTATTATTATTATTATTATTTTACATTTGCACAAGAAAGCTGAAAGAAGTGGGACCAAAACCAAACGTCAGAGCAGGATTGTCCTGAAAGAGCTGAACATTTTTTATGATTTGTTGAAATGGCTTAAAAAGTCCCCTCCCTGGGCTGCCACCTTACCGTGGTGGAGGGGTTTGAGTATCCCAATGATTCTAGGAGCTATGCTGTCAGGGGCTTCATGCCCCTAGTAGGGTCACCCAAGGCAGACAGGTCCTAGGTGAGGGACCAG
>JAVCKU010000150.1:19490624-19502291 GCA_032273985.1 Hypsolebias coamazonicus | reverse complement strand
GTAAGCTGCTCTTCAGTCATTTTGTCAACGTTGCAAACATATTCAAGTACATGTGGCATTGATATCAGTGCAGAAACGTTTGCCATCACGGATGAGACAGTGGTCTGGTTTACTATCCTCCGTATGCTGTGAACACTGTGATTCTCAGAACATACTGTTTGCATCATGATGTACCTCTTACATACTCCACCCACGTTGCAAAAAAAATGTAAACATGTCTCTTGCAGACAATTTCCTTTTGTTTAGAGCATGTGCAAAAAGGATACTAAAGCTTTGAAGTCCACATTGATCCCTGCAAGTATTGTCATGTGTTCACTGCTTGTACTGTCACATTGTTGTGGAGGTGTTAGCATTTAGCCCTTATCATCTGAGTGCTAGGTTGAAGCTTGACACAGCAACTTGTTGATTTTTAAAATATGTGTGAATTATAATTTATGTTTGTTATTCTTATCTGTGCGATGGACATACAAACCTTAAAATGTACTTGTTTCTTGTGAACAGGGTGTTTCAGAACAACTGTTTTTTGTTTGTTTGTTTGTTTGTTTGTTTGTTTTTGGTAATATTGACTAAGAAACAAAGATGCATCAAGTAAGAAAATGAAGCAAAATGTTTATCTAAAAATAGAATAATTTATTTTTCACAAATACAACTGCAGGAACACTTCTTGGCCCTGGAACAGAGGAATTTTGCCTGCAGGAAAGCAAACACCTTTTCCTCCCTGATCACCCCCTGGCAATTTTTTCATCCCTCCCTGCCTCCCTCCCTCCCTCCCTCCTCCCACCTCCTGTGCAGAAACCCTGAGAGAATCTGGGTGAGGTGTCAGGCCGATGTTCTGCTGCAAACAAAAGCCACCCTGTCCACTGCAGACCCAGATGTTCCTTATTCATACCCCTGCGGATTTGGCTGAATGTAACCGCTCCAAAATGTTCTTCCTCACATGGTCTTGCTGTTTGTATGCTGCATGCGGCTGGCTGGTGTAAAAGTCAAAGCTAGAAGTGCTTTTCTTTTTTTTTTTTTTTTTTTAGCTCTTCCCACTTGAGCCAATATTGCAACAATGAGCAGCTTAATACTTGCAACCCCACTCCCCTCTGTTCATCATCCCTTCCCTCAGCAGCTCCTGTGCTTGGCTGTTTCTGGTTAATAATGTAGCAGTGTCTGATGTTGCAATGGGTTGCTGTGGCACCACAGAGAGGCCGTCTACCTTTCTGAGAGAGACGCTGAAACTGGTTGCCAAGGAGTTGGTTGCAGGAAGGAGGCGTAGAAGAGGAGGGAGGGTAACGGACGTAAAGGTCTGGCAGAGAAAAAGTAAGGTGGAGATAGCAACAAGAGGGAGTTGAAAACAGGAGTTAGGCAATCTAAAAACAGTCTTATTCAAATCTTGTCATATGAAGAAGAGAAAAAAAAGAGGTTTATCAGCATAAGAATGTTGTTCGGGCTCGTTAGATGTTTTATGCCTCTTGGGTACGAATGATGTAAAAACTGCGCTGGGCTATAAAGGCAGGAAAGAGACGTTTGAATTCCCATCTCTTAACTTTTGTTTGTGAATTCTTTTTCTCTCTTATTAACAAGAGATGCCATAAAGTCATAGAGGTGTAGCTTACAGATTGTGTTGTGGGTGGAAATTGCCATTTGCCAGCTCCACTGTGCATGTTTATGTCATTACAAGCACAGGCATGGTTGCCGAAGGAATTGATGG
This sequence comes from Hypsolebias coamazonicus, assembly GCA_032273985.1. NCBI lineage: Eukaryota > Metazoa > Chordata > Actinopteri > Cyprinodontiformes > Rivulidae > Hypsolebias > Hypsolebias coamazonicus. The sequence goes on along the minus strand of JAVCKU010000150.1, from coordinate 19,500,595 downwards.
ATTGTGCTGCTTGTCAGTGTTTCGGATGAAGGTATTTCCCGACAAACCAAAAGGTTCATGGTGATGCAAACATATCCACACATACAGAACGCTCCAACTGCTTAAATTGTATCTAAAAGCTACGCCTTCAAGCCGGAGCACAATATTTTTCTGGTAGTTAATCTGATTCTGCAGCGAGGGTAACGCAGGCAGGGTTGTGTCAGAGACGTTTCTTTTTACCAGTGAGCTGGTCCTACATCAATGAGATTGTCTTTATCTGCCTGCTTGCAGCTTGGGCTCAGATTCTGCCCTCTATATACGGGTGCTGGGTTTGTGGGAGGCATGTGGGCGAAGGTGCGTGGCATCCGGCCTAATGCACAGCCTGGAGAGAAATACTAACACTTCATATTCACTGTGACTTCAACACCGCCACAGTTGAGGCTCTCACATTTTGATGGAGATTTTCGCTGAATGAGTCACAGGTTTGAAAGACATTCCATGGGACATGGTCTTCTAATTTAGTTGTAGTGTGAAATGAAAAGAGTCAACCGAATGCCGATCACAGGCACCCATGCTGTCAGCCTTAGAAGCGCACGATGTGCCTGGTGTCATCTTGCTTGGTATAACACCAGTTCATAGACATCTTTCTCCTCAAAGTGCTCCTCCTCATACCCATATCCAGCCTCAGGATATTCCCCGCTGCACCACATTCCACTGTTGTTCCGTTATTCTGGACAGAGTCTCTGCCTCTTCCTGCCAAAACCCCTCCTTTAAACACACATCCAACCCTGGAGTCCTCGCTCTGCAGGGGGCATTCCACAAGTGTGAGTTTTCTTACATCCAAATGCATAAATTCACGTAAACAAAACTTTCAGTTACTAGATTCATACCTTTGCCTGAAAAACAAGAAAAGTAACTATATTTGTGGTGTTATGGTTCACAGACCTGACTTTGAGCCAAACTCTAACAATGTTTCTCTTATACTATAGATAAGCTGTTTTAAATATAATGTTCTTTAAACATGCTGTTTTGTACCTGGTTTGTGGTCTCTAAACTTGCAAAAAGTATCTCTTTAATAAAGTGATAGTCTGTGAAAATGTTATCAGCACCTAAGATGGTGAAGAGGTTGGGCAGCCGACTTGGGACCGAAGGTCATGGGTTCGATCCCCTGTCAATGCAAATCTCATGGTGTCTCTGAGCAGCACACCTTATCCCCAGTTGCTCCCTGGCGCATCCCATAGCTGCCCACTGCTCCACCTGGTGGTGGATGGGTTAAAAGCAGAATGCCAATTTCACCATTGTATGGGAAAATACAATGATGACAATACAGAACACATTATTATTATTATTATCATTATACATGTGGCAAATACAAAATCAAGATCACTCCTGCCCAAAAACAACTAAAATCTAACCCAGTTTTTGAAAACAACCTTTCCTTCACCTACAAAACAAAACAAAATGTGGTACCTCACTAAATGTGCTCAACACAGAACAACAATTATGGTGGCGGCCATCTTGGATCTAGACCGGGCAACCCAATTTTCAAAAGGAACATATCTTACATCTAGATGTAGCCACACACCAAAATGGAAGTTAGCACATTGATTATTTATCAAGTTATCTATCTTGCAAGCCAGATGTATATATATGGTGGCAGCCATCTTGGATTTTGACATGGCAACCCAACCTTTGGGACCTTTTTACATCTAGATATAGCCACACACCAGAATGGAGCAGTGCCTCACTTATTTTTCAAGTTATCATGCTCACTATAATGTTCAGGTAAATGTTTAAATATTAATGTTTATTTGTTTTAAAATCTACTTTGGAAGTGCTGTTAATCTCCCATTAGGGAAGCGACCATTAGCTTGTCAGCAAACTGTGGGGAAAAATCTGAAAAACAAAAACAGATCAATATTTTTATTTCCTGTTAAAATGATAACCATCAACCCCCCAATATGTACCTGTACTGTCTTCTTGTGCATAGACATTAATTTAAAGAAGCTCCTCATCCAGTAGCTGATGTAAACTGATATTTCCGTTCTTTTGGTCTATGGAAGTAATATACAATTAGATAATAAACTAGTGGCTTTAACCTTGAAATAAATGTAGCTCAAAATACAATTATTTATTTATTTATTTATTTATTTATTTATTTATTTATTTATTTTTAACTTACCATGGTTGGTTCTGGCAGGATGTGCAGTGGAAGATTTTTAAAGTGTTCCCTTGTTGCCAAATTCCAGATATGGTTTATCATTTGTGGGCAACACAAAGCAACAGCTGAATATTTGTATTTAATTTCTGTGGTAAAACACTTCTTGAAACTTGTCTACTATGAGCCTAGTTTTTTTCTGTAATTTTTATTTTTATTTATTTTTTTGTTGGTATTTTTAATTATGAAGAATGCAATTTAAGAAAAGAACAAGATCAAAGTACTGTACTTTGATTTGAAGCAATAAGACAAACTAGCTAAATATAACTAAATAAAATAAGATAAAATAAAAAACACATTGGCTAATCCAATAATGGTCAGTCAGGTCATCTGGACAGTTCCTTTTTTTTGTGGAAAGACATTTCGCTGTAGGGATGGCACCATCAAGTTGGCCTCCCTTGTCTGTGCACCCTTGTGTGTCTCATTATTCTTGATTAATTCCGCTTTCCGTTCCCAGCTGTTTATAATCACGTCCTGTCTTGTCTGTGTATTTAAGCCTATCTGTGAGTCTTGTTCTTTGTCGCGTCATCGTTGGGTCTTCCCTGTCCTGTGCTGATGTGTCTTGGCGTGCTCCAGTCTCCAGAGTGTGAGCTGCTGCCATGTCAGCCATTTTTATTTATTATTAAATATCTATATTTTTGTACCTCCTGCGTCCTGTATTGTCTGCAATTGGATTCGCTCTTATCTGCATAACTCTGACATTCGTCCTCTATTCAGAGGGCTTCATCAGTCAGAGGAGTCCCAAGTAAGCGTTTTCCCCACTAAGTAGTACCGTACACTCCTTTAGTGGACCAGCTGTTTGCTGGTGATGAGATGGTTTCTGGGGGCTGCCCTTTCCCCCGTCGACTCCTCCCAGGCAGGCAGCCACAGCCAAAGTGGTTCAAGACATCAAAGTTCATGCTGAATCATCCACGTACAAAATCCAGTAGTGGTCAGTCATGTCATCTGGATAGTTCCTTTTTGTATTTTTATTTTTTGCCCTATCCAGAGGGCTAATAATACAGTCACAATAATGACTGACCATTATTAGATTTTGTACCTGGATGATTCAGCATGAACTTTGATTTATTGGCTTATGTAAATATTCTTACTTATATTTAGTGTAACTGGTTGTAAATTATCTTTCCATTATCTTTACCCGCTTCTTCCATTTTTAGGTCACGGGGGTCGCTGGTGCCCATGTCCAACAATCACTGTGCGAGGGGTGGGGTATTCCCTGGACAGGGCTCCAGTCCATCACAGGGCCACATAGACACAAACAAGACAAACAACCATTCACTCTCTCACTCACACCTTGAGACAATTTAGAGTTACCAATCAGCCTAACATACATGTTTTTGGTCTGTGGGAGGAAACCGGAGTACCCGGAGAAAACCCATGCATGCACGGAGAGAACATACAAACTCCACCCAGAAAGGCCTCCGGACAGGGATTTGAACCGGGGACTTGCTCGCTAAGAAGCAACAGCTCTACCAGTTGTGCCACTGTGCTGTGGTTGAAACTTAAACTAAAGGTAATTTAGCTTTTTGTTTTGTTGTTACAGTTGTTTCTTCTTTTATTTATTTGATCATAAGATGGTGCTGAAGTGTGTGGACCAGTAAGAGTTAACCAAGGTATGTGATGGGTAAAAAATTTTTTTTACATTTTCTTGGTTTTATTTGATGTTTTTATGTATTTGATAGATTGAGCTGTAAAATATTCAGCTCATTGACAGCTGTTTGATCATTTGTTATGGCTTTAAAAATGAAGCTGATTTCCATGACTCAGTTCAGCTCAAGTTACCATAATTTTGAAAAATCTGTGGAACCATTTTTTTTACATCATAAGATGTAATGTTGAAATAACTCTGAACTTCATGTTATTAACTAGTATTAATTATTAAATTTACTTTATCATCTCCCTTTGTGCTACCAGCACTTGTTTTTTTTTTTTCATCCCCATCAATTAAACATATTTTGTGATTTTCAGTGTATATTTTCAGTGGAGTGTGTACTCCAGGCAGTTTAAATTAAAAATAATTGTTCAAAATGGCTTCAATTGTTTGTTTTTATGAACATAAAACAAAATGTAATAAAATTTGTATTTAATTGATTATTTATTTGATGTACCAATGCTTCAGGGTAATAAATCGTACACCACAGGATACCCTGTTTGTTTTCACACAAATGCATTGTGGGTACTTGTGGGTTGAGCAGCAGAGTGCCTAATTGGCACCTGATTGTTAGCAACTGTGAACAACCACTGGCAATCCCATAGCTCCACAGTCTGGAACAAAAAAACTGTCCTCCAAGATGTTCGCCCTGACAGAGCAGGTTTATTAGAGACTACCTCCAGAAATTGGCAGTGGAGAGCATGAAAGTCTGCCTGCAGTTATGACTCTAACCCCACTGAACATATGTGGGATCAGCGGGGACAGCCCATTCATTCTGGAGTGACCATTGACAACGTTGGCTGACTTGTGACAACTGCTTGTTAAATTATATGATCCCATCCCACATCAGTGAGCCGCATAAGGAGGAGGTGCCAGGTTATTGTGTCTGTGTATGGTTCTTCCCCATGCCACTGTATCTGTGTGTTAAATGAATACATGATTAAAATGGCAATATGCCTCGTTTCTTAAGACTTCAATCATGCAATCCAATTATCACCAAACAAGAGTCAACAGCAGAAAAGGCTCTTTTGCATTGGCAGAAAAGATTTGGCAAGGCAACCCAGACACTCATCTCTGATGCTCAACCCACAAATGCATTTTCTTAATAAATGTTGCATATTTTATAAGGGGAAAAATGGCCTTCCAATGGAATAAGATTTATTTCTAGAGAGTATCATTACAACCAAGAAATCATCAACTAAACACAAAATGTCTTACATTTTGTGCTACGTTTAGATATTTGTAGATTTTTTTTTTAAATGAAACTACCAGGGCAGCAGTGAATCTGAAGGGCCATGACTTGGAGCATGGGCCTTAGTGAGTGAGTTTGTCTGGTGTGATTAATCATTTTCAAACAGCAATGTTGAAAAAGAAATCTGCATTGATTTTGGTTGGAGTCCTTCTGGCGACTCCTCTCTCTTTAAAAATGATCATGCTGCAGAAAAAGTGCAGCAGTATTAATACCACGGGACAGTGATTGACAGTAAAATGTGAAGTGAACCCCACGTTGATATTGCACGTGATGAGGCACATCAGCCTTTGAACCATTTTTTGCAAGCCTCGGCGTTTTAATTTGAAACAACTTTTATGAAAATGTTTTATTCTTGTTTTATTGAATATTGTTGATGTGTTGTGAAAATGTGTGGGGAAAATAGTTTGGAATTATTTCCAGAACTTCAGCTTGGGTTTTTGAAACACACCACATTCATCTTTGTTTTGTAAAAGTGTTTTACTCCATCTACTATCAGCCTTTTAATAAATTATTTAACTCATTGCTGTTTACAAGGGTGTTGTTTGTATATACAGTACAGTACTTTCCTATTAACTGTGAATCAATTTCCCCTTGGGGATAGTAAATTTACTTTGAATTTTAAAAAGGCATTGAACTGCAATGTATATTTTTATTGTATTATATTGTATCATACACTGTGTTGCATTGGTTTAAATTGTATTTTATTTTTTGTATTTTTTGTATTGTACTGTATCATACTGTGTCTGATTGTGTTGTTTTATATTGTACCCTTTCGCATTCCGAGGTGGAAAGAGTACTGAAAATTTGTACTCAAGTACAAGTACTTTTACACTGTGTACTCAATTACAAGTAAAAGTACTGGTGTTATAAAAATACCTAAACTACTCAGCGTATTAATGACTTTTTAACCAATTGATGTTTTATTGTGTTGTTAATAGAAGGCATTCAATTTGATTTACTGTATATGACATTTACATTCAAAGCACATTTCTCAGACGCACAGAAGCTCCATCTTATTTTAGTACCAGGCAAACTGATGGCAGTGACAACATCTAAGATATTTGCATACTTAGCCAAACTAATAACCTACATACAAACAATAAAACAGCAATATCATACAGGTAATTGTAAAACCTGTATAGTGCAATATGTTTTTAAGATTAGATGCTGAAGTCTTGTAAGCTGCTGTCACCGTAGAGATCAAACAAAGTTTGGATCCGTACACTGTCTCCTTTCACCCTCTGTACAGTAGTCCCTCGTTTATCGCTGGTTTTAGGGATCATGCTCATCCGCGATAAATGAAATCCCACGAAGTAGGGATACATTAGTCCAAGTTCAGTTCAAGTTCAGTAACGTGTCATGACATGTGCCAGGCTGCAATCACACTCATCACCTGTTACTCCCAATCTCCCTCCTTAATTAAACTATTTCAATTTAAATGCTGTAATATTTTAAATAAACAAGCCATGCAGCATGGATTGTTTGTTTACAATGTTACAGTATTTAAATTGTAGAGAAGAGAAGTGCAGCAGGACATCAAAGGGATGTCACACAGTTCAGCTCTGCAGCACGGAGCAGAAATGTACTTCATGATCAATTACACTGAAACAACCAAACACAGAAGTTCTAAAAGAATGAAAAATAACTTTTAACGCTTTCATATTTTGTGATTATGATGATTTTTACAATGTGACATACTTTGAATTTTAAGTTGGAAGACAAAAGTCAATCGGTGCATCTGGACAGTAAAGGGTTAACCCTTCTCAAAGCTGCAGCAGGAGAAATGTGTGTGTGGCAGAGAAGGAGATCAGCTGATCAGCTGCAGGAGAGACCTTTCACTTGCACTTGTGGGCTGCACACATGTTGCAAAATCATTTAAAATAATTTATTTTAAATAAACAATTCATGGTTCATCCATCACTCAGCTGTTGTGTCATGTCCGAAAAGGGTTTGAAAAACTGCAATACGTATATCGAACCCACAATAAACGAACCGCAAAGTAGTGAGGGACTACTGTATACATTTATGAATGTATTATTATACTATGCTACATTAATAATGTTACATTAAGTGTGTGTAACAGTCTTTGTAATAAATAGTTTTTATGAAGAGTAGCCATTGTTACGGCAATGCAATGGCCAATGGGGATTCAAATAAATAAATACAAAAAGTATAAAACTGTGCATATGTGCACCAGGTTCCTCGCACATGTCGGGGTGTATCAAAACAAACACGTGTAAATATACACACATTTTCTACCTGCTGTGAGAATGACCTGACCTCCACACTAGAGCTGCCATTTCTAATCCAAACCTGAAACCCGGCCCGAACCGACCCGGATTAGGGCCGGGCCGTTATAATATGATTAATGGGCGGGCTGGGCTGGTCTCTGGCTTTTAATTAGGGCAGGATTAGCCGCAATCCAATTATATGATAACATGGCCTGCCATACATCCACCAGCCGCACGCGGCCGACGACCCAAGCAGGTGAGATCCCAAAGCTCAGAGCTGTCTGCGTTTCTCAGTAATTCAGAAGAATGCAGCAGAAACAGGTTTAAATGTTTTTTATGACCGTGAAATGACAAACGCCTCTCAACTCTGAATCTTCTGCTGCTTTTATTCAGCTGCGTGTCCCCGACCGTTAATAACTAATTCAAAATGTCAGGTTTTTTTCAGGGTTCGGACTTGTATTTACTGTTAATTCGTCTGGTCGGGTGGGGTTCAGAAATCATGGCTGCGGGCTGGGGCCAGGTCGGATCAGATTTTTTTGGGCCCGAATGCAACTCTTTTCTCAGACTGTGTTATCGTCACGTCTTCATGAAGCTTCGCTGTCTGACTCACGGTACAACCATTATACCTTCAAAATGAACACATGATCACTGGACAGAACAGTGTCAAACATCTACATAACTGAAATTATGTTTAAATTACAGGTATTTACCTGTACAACCAGGTCATGTGACTGGAAGTCAAATAAGTACCGGTAGAATGCTGTAAATATTCATTAATGTGGTACCATTATTTTTATTGTTTTTATTTATTTATTTATGAAACACCTTTGTTAATAACTGCTGTTTTTAAATGAACTTTATAAATAAATTTGACGTGATTCTTCTCGGCAGAGCTCATGAGGAACAGCCTCTCCCTCCCTGTCCTTTTTCCCCGTCTCGTTGCAACTGTTTAAACTTAAATGAGATACTGGTATCTAAACACATATTTACTGTACACAGAAAGATTTTTTTAAAAACATTTTATTTAAATATGTACCAGTCTTGACTGTGCTTTAAAAATAAATCTGATGACTTCTCCACCGTTGAGCTCTCATCTAAGGAAAGTGAGGGGGGAAGACTCTACCTCGTGTTCGGATCTGCATTTAAAATGAGATCCCGGTATTTAAATCATGTTTACTGACACAGAAAGGGTGAAACAGAAACAGGGTGGGAGTGGTGGCGCAGAGGTTAAGAAGGTGAGTTTGTGATCGAAAGATCGCCGGTTCAAGCCACGGTACATACATCAAAAATGTGGGTGGGATAAGTGAAGCAGTCACACCTGTCTCCACCCTCATCTGCCCCACTCTGGGCCCTTGAGCAAGGCCCTCAACCCACACAATCTGCTCCCCTGGGAACCCTAGCTATCAGCTCTCTGCTCCACACAGAGGGCTGTGGTAGCTCAGTGGTCTGTGGTTGTGTCAGGAAGGGCACCCGGCGTAAAAACAGTTGCCAAGTCTTTGTGCGACTAGTTCGCTATGGTGACCCCTGACAAAGGAAGAAGCCGAAAGAAGAAGAAGAAAAAAAAAATCCAGAGGACCTGACTAAACTTTGCGGGTATCCATACGACAATACATTAGGTTGTCCATAATGAAATGCCTCAATTACTCAGAATAGAAAATGTCATGAAACCATGGCTCCACATTGGATCTCATTTTTATTAAGACAACTTCCACCAAAGAAATCTTGAGTGGTACTTGTGGTCTATTTTTCTGATCCTAAAATGCTTTGGATAGGCCAGTAATCATCAACAAGTAAATTCTTCATATTGTAACTGAAAGCTGTCGTTTCACGTTCTTACATGTTCAAATTGAGACGTTTCTCAATTTGCACCATGGACAATGTCATTATCAATTAAATTGACCTTTCACCCCACCACAGTAATGCGTATACTTAATGGACACACATATGAAGCATTGTTGTCTGAGGGAGTTCGCGCTTTAGATTTTAATTATGCTGACAGTTTACTGAAGGGCACACAGCATCATGTACCACTGGTGGTACTCATGTTAATCTTATTCTTCTATTCTGTCTGATTCATAGTCACAAAGAAGAGCACCTCAGCTGTACCGAGTTGAACTGGTCCGACTCAAATGTGAAGCAATGGGGAAGAATCTATGGATTATTTTTCTCATTAAATGTTTAGTTTGTAACTAAATATTTTATTTTTATTTATTTATTAGTTTATTTGACAGGGACAATGCACACAAACAAAGAACAGAACAAGTTTGTGACTGATGCGTTGCACAAAGAGTAAATAGCTACAGCTAATTCGCAACTCCAGTCCCTGGTTCGGCATACGCATTAAAATACATACAGTTTATCAATCAAAATACAGTAAGATTACATGCATATTCCTGCCAACATATACTGGTACATGCTGCCGACATATACCAGTACTTGATCTCTCAGGGTTTCAGTGGCGGCTCCAGAGATATTTTTCTGGAGGTGCTAAGGGAGTGCTAAGCATTTTACTGAGGGTGCAATGGGATCATTTGTTCTTTCAGTTCTCAAGGTCAAGGTGTACTTACTGTCATTCACATCACATGTGGTACATAAGGTGGAACGAAACTATGTACACAGGGTCCCAGTTACATCCAACAA
>JAVCKU010000150.1:19427195-19437745 GCA_032273985.1 Hypsolebias coamazonicus | reverse complement strand
GAGTGCTTGGTAACTAAATTACCGTATATGTGGGTGTATAAGTGGCGGCTTGTGTGATGTCCGGTTTACGTTCAAATTGGGCTACGTTCGGCCCGTTGGGACGGATCTCGTTCGGAAACCGAGGACTACCTGTATATGTTTTTCTTCCTCCGCATGAGGTATTTTTTAACTGATGCGACCTTTACTCTGGAGTGACGTATAGTGCGGAAAGTACAGTAGTTGTTTTATTATTTATTATTTAAATACTATAGTATTTTAATACTGTAAAGCCCTTAAGTCAGTTACGGCCACCTTTAAACATGTTATAGCAATAAATTCTGACATGACAAGTTTAAGCAAATTGGACGTCCTTATCAAGTTTTTAATTACAACCAAACATTTACCAACAGATGTAAACACATGCTCTAAACTGAGGCCAGCATCAATAATTTTTCCCATAATTCACTGCGGCAGAGTTTCATATTGAGCGTTGTGCTCTAGTTTTTAATATTAGCCTCATGAGAAAATGGGTACAGTGTGTGAGGAATGGCAGCTGGTTCACACTGGAGACCGCATGTTTTCAATAAATTAGCCTTTAGTCGCAGGAGTTAAAGTGTAATTAAGTGAAGCAGTTAAGAGAAAGCCGGAGCAAGCCTGCACATTACAACTGCCAGCCACATACACACAGAAACGATTTAAAGCAGAGAGAGGTGGAGCAGCCTGAACGCAGGAGCAGACTCAGAGACGAGCAGCAGTGAAACGAGCAAGCATTTGGTTTTTCAGCCAGACAGCTGGAATCAAGTATCTGAAGAAAAACTGATGTCCTGATCCAGCACACTGAAAAATCTTCAGATTGAAGAACACTGCATGCTGACTGTCTTTGCAGCAAACACATTTAGCAGACATTCCTTATATTATATTAAAGATATAGAGAAAATAATGATTATTTGACCCAAATACTTTTAGATAAAAAAAATAAAATAAAAAAAAAATTTGGTCAGGATGTAAATAAGACGTCTGCATCGTTGCTTTGCTGCATTCGAGTTCCTCTACCTGGAAGAGCATGGTGCGGTTCTTGTCCGAATCGGACGGCTGCACGTTGTTTGGTGCACTGGCGTGCCTGCGGCGGGCGGGACCCATGATGCCACCATCACCTGGCTTCCTCTGCATGTTTCCTGCCAGGCTGCTGCAACGTGTGCGGAACATCTGGGGCTCCTCGAATCCAGAGTCCTCCAGGATGCACTCGGGGAACGCTCCCCGCAGACTGCTCTGACTGCTACTGCTGGGCGGACATTTAACTGAAGCACACATAACAAAACACGCATGACAATTAGAGCCTGACTGATACATCAGCAGCATCCACCATGGGAGTGGTGGCACAGCGGTTAGAGAAGATGGGCCTGTGATTGGAAAGTCGCAGGTTCAACTCCCCAGACTGACAACATCAAAAAAATGTGGGTGGAAAAGCCCATGAGCAAGGCCCTTAGCCTCCACCATCTGCTCCCAAACAGTTCTTTCTTGAAAAAGAGTTCTCGTGACTCAATGAAGACTACTTATATACATAAAGAGTAAATAATATTTAAAAAATATATACAAGTAGGGCTGATGTTTTAATCTGATATTGCCGTTTGGAGACATATCAGTACCGGTGATAATTGTCCCATTATGTGCTGACTGACATAAACACTGTAATTATACAATGTATCCAGCAGAGGGTGCATGTTTTCAAGTCATGGCCATTCTCTTTAACTTTCACTTGCAGCACAGTCGAAGCAGGGAACAATAAATACTGTGTAGCGTATTTTGCTGAACAAAGCTTATTTTAACTTATCTGTAAAATAAAAAATAATAAAAAATCAATATTAAATTCTCTTCAGTTCTCCAACCCGCTTGTGAAACATTATTGCTACGTGCCTCTCGTTAACAAGCAAATGTTTAGATAACTTAGCATAGCCTTGAAAAACTTTATCCAGAACAATAAATCTAAAGCAGAGGTCAAATATATATCAGTATTAGTAACGTTATCTTTGCCATCCTCAATTAAATACATTGTCTGAAATCTTTACTTCTCTGCACAGAAAAATAATAAACTCTGCTGCTGTCAAACTAATTAAGCCTTACCATATGTGACCATTTAAACAATGAACAGGGAAGAATGTTTCTTTGCTTAATATTGATTAATTTATTCTTAATATTTTCATAACACACTTGATAACTTTATGGTGAATAGTGGAGGATAGAAAATGTGAATGCACGTTAGGAAGACTGCTTTAAGACTTCAAGTGTTAAAACAGGTTTAAAAGTACCGGGTAGATGTTTATTTATTGTTGGAGGTGGACAAAGCTCTAAATATTTCAGCCATTATATCGGTGATCGGCAATAACCTGCCTCGCCCAATATCAGTATCGGCGATAGCCAAAATTTCCACATCAATCAGGCTCTAGTAATAATATTATATGTATAAATGTACAGAATATTTTCTGGTGGTAAATTTGGAATCTAGTACTCAGAGGTATTTGAGTACTTTTCAGTTAGGCCATGATCTTATTTTTACTCCTAAACAATGCCGGAAGTAATGTTGCCAAGTCTTTATTGACAGACACTAAACCGATCATTCACTCCCACTACAATCTGTTAATTTTAACACAACACCTGTTAACTTAAATTTAAAAAATAAATACTGTAATTTCTGGACTATTGATTGCACCTGAATATAAGCCACACCCACTAAATTTAAAAATACATTTTAATTTTTACATAAATAGGCTGCACTTTTCTACAAGTCGTGGGTGTTCATGTTGTAACATGAGATAACACATAAAGATTTTTATTTTTTTTTTTTTTTTTTTTTTTTTACTTTTAATTAAATACGTACCAGTAACATGCACAAATACAGTACCAGTAAATTTTTTTTTTTTTTTGAACAGTGCCCATAATACGGCTGATTAAAAAAAATACAGTAGTCTACCAGGAAGTCACTGATCACTAAGAGAGATGTGTATTGGGCAGCTATGTGAGTGACTGGGTGAGACGAAGCTAAATGTTTTGGTGGCATGAAGCTCGTTAGCCCATCAAAAAAATAAATAAATAAAATCCGTAAATTTGCCACAGTATTGTATGAGCCGCGGTGTTCAAAGCGTGTGAAAAAAGTAGCTGCTTATAGTCTGGAAATTACGGTCTCTTTACCTGTGAGGATGGCCTCCTCTTCAGCTTTATTTTCCTCGTTCTTATTCAGGGCAGATGAAAGTGGGTCTCCTTCTGCCTCCATGAGTAACTCCAGAGACGTGTTCTCCGTAGACCATCGCTGGCCGTTGAGCAGTCGGAGACGGTTACGTTCGGTCTCGTGCTGACGAAACTTGTCGATGCAGTCGTCAATCAGTGTGGCCGAAGCTTTCTTGTGGTCAACCATCACCTGGATTGTTTTTTAAAACCCAAAAACTTTTGTTTTGAAACTGTATTTTATAACACACTAGTGTCAAAACCTGGTATTTACCTTCCCACAGTAAAGCACTTCAAACTTCTGCGAGTTGTAGAAGGCCTCGTCTGCTTCCTGTTTGGGTTTGGCCTCTTCCTTCAGGGCCGTTTTGGACACCTGTCGAATACTACTGATTATCTCTGGGACCTGTGAGTAAAGACAGTAGAATGAAGAGGCATGATGACCACAGAGAGGTTTACAAAATAAATAAAAAAAAGGAAAAATCTGAGAAAAGCTGCTTCAATAAATCATTACAGAACCATCAAACAATCTGCCACATCTATCTTCCTATTTAGGCAAAGAAATTTTTAAAATAATAATAAAAACCACGTGTTCACAATATTATATTACCATAGTAGTACACTTTTGCTTCTTCACATTCGGCAGCAGCTGAAAGTTATGAACCATTATCGTCTTACCTGTTGTAGATAGCTCTCTGAACGACTAATCTTGGCCCAGCTCAGACTAACCGTGAGCTCATCACTCGGGTAATAATTATTTTTTGAGGTTCTTTAAAAGCGCTTTCTACAAAAAGGTAAGATTTCAACTATTTATACCTTTTCCAAAGAACCCCACTTAAAAAGATCTACACTAGCTTTATAAAGTATGAACAAAAATCAACTTGGAACAAATAAAACTATGTTTAGATGGTGGTTCTTGGTAAAATTGTATTTTAAATAGAACACAAAGTAACACCATGACCGTGAACATGACTCTGCCGTCACGTGCGTCGAGTATGGCAGCATTGAAGGGAGCTCCGCTTCGACTCGCCCTGTTGTTTTTGTTTTAACTTTTTTGCTCCAACACTGCACACCCATGCTACGGGTATGACCGCAATTCACTTTTGGAGTTTTCTGTGTCGCTGCCTTGCTATCGTGGTTCAGTCCTTCCAGCCTCAGGCTCAGGCTCCAGCCTGTCAAGGCAGCAGTCTCCATGATCCTCCATCTGCCTGCAAGGACCGAACTCTAAGGACCTGTTTGGTTCCGCTGGGAAACCCTGGATGTTCCTCGTCTGCCAGATCCGGCCCTGGAGGGCAGCTGCTGCGGTCCTTGTTATCATCATGCGGCTAATGAGAACCTGCTAAGAAGACCTGCTAATGCTGCTAACAAGACCTGCTAACGCTGCTAACATGACCTGCTAACAAGCCCACTAACAAGACCTGCTAATGCTTCTAACAAGACCTGCTAACAAGACCTATTAACGTTGCTAACAAGACCTGCTAACAAGACCTGCTAACAAGACCTATTAACGTTGCTAACAAGACCTGCTAACAAGATCTGCTAACAAGATCTGCTAACAAGACCTGCTAACAAGACCTATTAACATTGCTAACAAGACCTGCTAACAAGATCCGCTAACAAGACTTGCTAACACTGCTAACAAGACCTGCTAACACTGCTAACAAGACCTGCTAACACTGCTAACAAGACCTGCTAATGCTGCTAACAAGACCTGCTAATGCTGCTAACAAGACCTGCTAACATGATCTGCTAACAAGACCTACTAATGCTGCTAACAAGACCTGCTAATGCTGCTAACAAGACCTGCTAATGCTGCTAACAAGACCTGCTAACAAGACCTGCTAACACTGCTATTAAGACCTGCTAACAAGACCACACTGCTAACAGTACCATGGTACTGATAACCTCACTGCCAACAGAACCACTCTGCTAATAGGACCATGCTGCTGTAATTTATTTCTTTTTCCCTTTTGGCACCTTGTTTCTGTATTTTTGTTGCATGCTTTAGTATTTCTTGTTGTTGGTTTTTCTGGCGAGTCTATACGGTTCTTTTCGTCCTGAACAATTCATTGCATTGTTGACCTTGTGTTGGATTTGCATATGACAAATAAACCAAACCTGAACTTGAACCATGTTGCACAAAAAATAAAAAATAAAAAAGCTGCAGACACTGGGTAGTCAATAACACACAGACTTGTCAAAATAATGTTATCAAAAGTAGACGAGGAGAAAGAAACTCAACGCCTTATAGGACTGCAGACAAAATAGAGTTGGAAGGAATCAGAGATTTGAAGGTGAGTCTGTTCTATAGTGTGTTTTTGTTGGGCATTAAACATTTGCAGGAAGACTGTCATCGATCAGTATTTAGAACACTGTGGCAAAATGATTCAAGAAGAAATACACAAAAACGAAGTTAAAAAAATATATACAAATACTTGGCAATGTGAGCCCAGGACAGATCTGTATGAAAGAAAGCAAAGAAATATTCTATGCCATTTTTGCAGAAATATTGGCAAACAACCTTTAAGTTTAATTTCTCACAAAGGCTACAGAGAAGCTTGGTCAAATTTTATGTTAAGACAACAAGTTCCAAAACAAAGGGTGACTTTGTACACTGAACCCATTTATTATATCAGATGAGGGCAGCATACAGGAAATATATTTATGTTGTATACTGGGGGAGAAGAGTTACGTAATAAAACACATCAGAGGAAAGAGAAGAACAACAGGCTGTGGATGACAGGGAAGGAAAAGAGGAATGGAATGAAACATCTCAACTATCGTAAACACTGGATAAAATGTCTGGTGGAGCTATAAGACATCTGACAATCCCTGGTTTACAGAAAAGTTGGAAACTTGTAGCTGCAGGTCCAAAAGATATTTTAAAGTGACTGTTGTCCCAGTGGTTGAGCCATGTTTGGCTGGTGACTGAGGCTGTATTCAAAAGAGGAAAAAGAATGTGCACGGTGGGGGTGGAATCAAGTCCTCGGTCATACATGCACACTTGGAAACCTCCTCACGACAGCAGCAACCAGAGAAAACAGCTTCCCAGCTCTTTGTTGACTTTTTTTTAACGAGGAAACTTTAAAAGTTTCAAATCATTAAGCATGTTTCAACTTGGAAAAAAAATTTAGAGAAATGTAGTGACCACTAAAATTTCACTTGTTATTGGGGGGATGGGGGGCAGTCGTTTACTGCCAGACTGCACAGATAACAGTGGATCAAGGTTAATCCAAAGGCCTTGCTGACCGAGAACCCCAGCTGCACTGTCAGATCAACAACACAGAAGAAAAACTACATAGTCCTTCCAACATTTTAAGGAACTAATTTATTATGCATGAGCAAGATGATGCTGTAAAACCATTTGGTCTGATTAATTATTTGTTGAGAATCCAGTAAAAGTGGCTCACTCATTAGACAGAGACAAACAAAGCAGTTGGGAAATGGAAGAAAGTTGATGATTGCAGTCTTAGGTTTTGTTTTTTTAAGATAACCACTGCACTTCAAGCTGTTTCAACTTTCACCCATCTCAGCTTGGATATGTCAAACAATATCCCTAATACTGTGTGTGAATGAGGCCTGTCCACATAAATGCCAGCAGTCAAGCACAGCTTTGTGGCCCAGGAGAAAGTAAACACTAGGATTGTCCGATTGAGCTGGTAGCACTTACTTCCCTACACAAGACCATAAATCGTACACAGCGGCTTACAATGTCAGCAGTTGGGCAAAATGAAATTTGTATCAGATGATTCCAAAAAACATACTGAAATATTTGGTGTGGTAGTCGCTGAGTTATTCCCAACTTATACTCTGAGAGCTAGCTGACTGTTCAAGATCTGTTCATAAAACTTAACTGAACTTAACTTGACTAATCGAGTCAACCACTGGTTGAATTTGAATTAAATTTTCGGAAAGTGATCACTGGATGTACACCAGCTCTTTAAGCGTTGGTGTCAAACACACTTTAGATGGCCACCACAGCCAACCGACTTTAAAAAACACAAAAATGGATGTAACAGTCAATATTACAAATACTGAGCTAAAATTTGGTGTGGTGGTAGCTGAGATAAAATTCAAAACACATACTTAAACTCAAACCTATTCACCAACTGAAAGAGAGCTATAACTTTCTTACATTGAGTGCATGAGCAACCAACTCAGTTTAGCTTTACAGAATAAGTCAAATATTTCAGGATATACACTGTCTGGCCAAACAAACCAAAAAAAGGTTGCCACCTGGATTTAACTAAGCAAATAGGCACGAGCCTCCTATTGGATAATTACAGCATGGGCGATTATCTTTCAGCTGACAACAAGTTATTTAACTGGTGCAATGAGTTGCTTCTCATTTCTTCAACAACCATGTAGAAAGACATCGTGTGGTCGTGGAAAAGATGTCCGTCTGTTTGAGAAGGGTCAAGTCATTGGCATCAAGCAGAGAAAACATCTAAGGAGATTGTAGAAACTACTAAAATTGGGTTAAGAACTGTCCAACACATAAAAAACTGGAAGGACAGTGGGGACCCATCGTCTTCGAGGAAGAAATGTGGCCGGAAAAAAATCCTGAATGATCGTGATCGGCGATCACTTAAACGTTTGGTGAAATCAAATTGAATAAAAATAACAGTAGCACTCAGGGCTATGTTTAATCGTGAAAGTAAGAGCATTTCCACATCCACAAGGGAACTCAAGAGATTGGATCTGAACAGCTGTGTAGCCTTAAGAAACCCACTAATCGGTGAAGCTAACTGGAAAAAAGGCTTCAATTTGCTAGGGAGTATAAAGATTGGACTCTGGAGCAATGAATGAAGGTCATGTGGTCTGATGAGTCCAGATTTACCCTGTTCCAAAGTGATGGGTCCATAAGGGTAAAAAGAGAAGCATGTGAAGTGATGCACCATTCATGCCTAGTGCCTAGTCATCAATGCAAGATCTTGGTGAACACTGGATGGAAATAAACATTGCAGAAGCTTATCGCAACAATGCCACAGCGAATGCATGCCGCAATCAAAGCTAAAAGTGGTCCAACAGAATATTAGTGTGTGACCTTTTTCTTTAGGTTGCAACTTTTTTTTTTGGGGGGGGGGGGGGGGCAGGCAGTGTATTTTGCTTTACAGTACAGTTTGAAACAGCATAGAGTAGCAGCATCTCTACATCCTTGTTAAATGGGAAAAAAATAATTTATGTAAAAGTGGAGACCTGCAGACCTGAACTTAATAACATTACAGGATGTATGGACATGACATGCATGTGAATGTATGTGACATGTATGTAATAAAGACTAGCTGTGGAATCCCTAACACCACTGTGGCTGTGAGTTGTACCTGTAACCTGCTGTATGCTTTTTTAACTGCTCAATACAACTTAAATAGTTACAATGGCAAAGGTGAGATAGAATGAGTCTTTAATGTATAATTAGGCTTAAATTGAGAGGGAGAAGCAGGTTTTGGATTTTTAAAAAAACCTCCCAACAAATATAAAAGTACTCACATATACTTGTGTGCAGGAAATATTGCCTTTTTCCTGCATGAACCAGCCGAAGTGTCCCATGTTTCTCAAATTTTAAATAGAACTGCGGTTGGTGAATGTAGTTGTTTTTTATCGCACTAAGGTACATATAAAAACAGCTTTGTTAGGTTCAAGCTTTACAAAAACAAAAATAAACCTCATAAACAGGTTCACTTTTGGGAGCTCATTATCACAGTTTGGATAGGTTTGAATAAATATCAGAATGCTGGTATGGATGCTCAATCATTCAGGACATGGGGTTTCCAAATAAATAAAGCAAATGACTGGACTTCTTTCTGTAGTTGAAGACATTTCCTTCCATCTATCCTTCCATTCATCCATCCATCCATTATCTTTTATCGCTTCTTCTTTTCTGGGTCGTGGGGGGTGTCACTGGTGTCCATGTCTAGCTATTTATATGTGAGAGGTGGGGTACACCCTGGACAGGTCTCCAGTCCATCACAGTGACACAGAAACAAATGAGACAAACAACCATTCACTCGCTCACTCACACATAGGGTCAGTTTAGAGTTACCAGTCAGTCCAACATGCATGTTTTTGGTCTGTGGGAGGAAACTTACACATGCATGGTGAGAACATGCAAACTCCACCTAAAAAATCTTGAAAAGGTCCTTGACAGGGATTTGATCCAACGGCCTTCTCACTGAGAGGCAACATCTCTACTAGCTGAGCCACCATGCCACCTCAAGATGTTTCGCTTTCTAAATTCAGAACTGGAGAACGCAGAATTTCAAATGTTTCACATTTGAATTGAGAAAGCAAAGCGTCTTAACTATAGAGTTACAGTCTACAGTTAAAATGATTTGTCAGTGATAAAATAAAACAAATATCAGAATTGAGCAAGCAGCTGCTGGACCAGTTTAAAGAGGCATATGACAAACAAAAAGACATTATCCCAGGTCTGTATAAAGGACTCGTAAACATGAAAGCACATTTCAACTTTATACAAAGTGGGAAATGGAGGGATTGAGTACCAGTGGAAATGTAGCAGCTCACTGAGATGGAGGGAATTTGGATGGAAAAGTTAGATAAAATATTTTATCACACCCTACCAAAAATTGCACTATAAAGGTAACTCTCCAGCTTGCTAGAGAAACTGTGGAAATAAAAGTGCACATCATTACTATATTTTTTTGGGACTGTCAAGTAATTAAAACTTATAAGAAGGAGATACACAAGGCAATACAGGATATTATTGGACGTCAACTACCTCTAGAAAGTAAAGTCTTGTTTTTGTTGGAATCACGCCTGAAGGATGGTCAAAAAAAGATACATATCTGGTTAATATTTTATTAGTGGCGTGCAAAAAAGCACCCACAAAAACTGGCTTTCCCTGAAGAGCCCAACATTGAACATATGGATGGACATCACAATGGACATGTACAGGATGAAGAAAATAACTGTAGAAGTAACGAACCAATTTATTTTATGCTGGAAGAAATGGATGGTTTATATAAAATCACGTAGACCAGATCTAGACGTAGTAATTTCGGAATTATATATTGTTAGTAACAAAAACCACTTTCACTCCCTTTGTGGTAGTGTTTTATTATTATTATTATTATTATTATTATTATTATTATTATTATTATTTATTATTTTTTTGTACTTTTTTTCTATTCAACCTTTATTTAGACAGACAAATCACACTGAGCCTCGAAGACTAATTTACAAGTGAGATCTGTTTAGACAGACCAAAAAGTAGTGAAACTGGACGCATTAGGAATTGGAGGCAAAAAAAAATTCTTATCAAATTCTTTCTTCTTGACTGAGAAGAAAAACTAATATTAAAAAACAACTCTCACATACAAGCACATGGTGACGTA
>JAVCKU010000150.1:19324397-19335555 GCA_032273985.1 Hypsolebias coamazonicus | reverse complement strand
CCTTAAGTAGAGACTCCTCCATGGGAACAGCAGGTGAGTTGCATGAGGCCTGATGAGCAGGAGCACAGGAGTGAGCAGCCAATGAAGAAGCCAGAATACCACAGTAACCTAAACCGTGAACGATTGAACTGCTTTTTTCTGGAGAATAAAAAGTGAATGTAATGTTTTACAACTATTACCCCAGATCTCCACACAGTAGCTTAAATAAGGCGAAACTAGTGAACTGTAGACGATATGAGTGTCTATTTAATATCTGTTTGGCTTCATGTGATGCTTCTTGATGCCTCTTCATTATCAGAGCTACAGATGATGTTTTCTTTTCTGTTTGTAAATATGTTGTCTCTAAGAGTGGCACAGAATTATGTAATTCTGGTAGGTCTGGTTATTTTAAGGAAAATGCTTATACAATATATTGTATGTAATGAATTTTGTCATTTTAAGTTTACTTATACATGTAGCTATATTGAAGTCTCCACAAACATACTTTTTTTTTTTCCCACTCCTGTAAAAGTTTCCTCCATCCAGTCTTTAAAGGCTTCAATGCTACTACCTGGAGCTCCATATATACAACTAATGATTACATTTTTATCATTTTCAAAATTAATTTCATCTGTTATATATTCAAAAACATGGTCACTAAGCTACTCCTCCTCCAACTTTATTTTGCCAGTTCACATAATTTCATAGCCCTCCAGTTCAAAATATGTTCCTTAATCCATGTTGATCCAGGTTTCAAATATAGCAATGATGCTGAACAATTATCAAAACTGATTGAGATATCCTTTAATATATTGAACATTTGTATATTAACTTTTTTAAAGTGTACAATTGATGGTCTCAGAGTTGATCTGATGGTTATACCGATCAATAGAATAATTGCAGCAGTTTTCATTAAGAGAAGAAAAGTTGTCTATTTCACATTCCAAGTCCTGTTATCTTGATCACACTAAATTGCCTTGTGTTGAATTAAACTTGACTTGTACTAACCTAACAGTTTCCAGTCCAGTAGTACTTTGGTAAAGACAGGGAGATGTCTTATGCACAAAAACATTAAGGCCTTCATCAGCACACTTGTTTTCTGCCACACTGGCATTGTTAGTATTTTTAGCCAGCCTGGCATCATGTGACCTTTACACTCCCAGAAACATCCTCCTCATCTGTTGTGTCATTTAAAGGTCACCTGTCTCGGAGCGCTCTGTTTTTCAAGGTAAAAAAGGAATGCACTGAGTGGAAATCTTCAGAACACCTGTTGCATTGTCGTCAGCGTGTGATGCAACAGCGCACCACAAATATTTACAGCGTCACTGGGTACCTGAAGCTCTTCTTAATTTATCTGAGTTCAAGTTCTGGGGAAGAGGGAAAAAAAACCACAGGATAGGTCAAGTAAAATAATTTATCTCTGCTCTCAACACTGCAGCACTTTGAATAAGGAGTGAAAATGAAACTGTCAACTCTTTCTCTGTGCTATTAAATATTTAATTTCTCTTCATTTCATCTAACCTATGATTTGAATTTGATCCAGCTGAAACGATGGAGCCGCTGCCTTATCACACTCCACCCATCAGTCTTACTCAGACATGGAGGGGATTCTTTCTGCAGTACGGGGACCTTACATCACTTTATGACCATCTAATTACATTAAATTAACACTTAGAAGAAATAAATGTCAATCTGAGAATATCGTTCACCACAAAAATGTTAAAATCTTCAGTGGGATTAAATTTTTAGTGATAAAGTTAAATCAGTTCAATCAGAATAATTACAATGAGAGTTTTTTTTTTTTTTTTTTTTTTTTTTTTTTTTTTTATAAAATACTAAAGTCTGAGGTGTTTAAAGCTTTAAAACAACATTTTTCATTAAAAAGTTGTCACATAGTTGCTGCTAACATGATAATGAACATGAAGCAGAGTAAAGGCAGGAGTTTTTCTTCATGAGGCATGATTATCAGCACCTTCTGTTTGTCCAAGTCTTCCAAATATAGGATGTGAAATTGTTGCAGTCTCTGTAGAAACACTTGTGCAAATAGCTAGAGTCACAACGTGCAGGTATCAGAGTGCATGAAGCTACCTATAAATAAAATGTGCAGCAGTCAGAACAACTGGCCACTCAAAACATTTATTTCTTTTAAGTATCTGAACTTTAAAAAAAACAACTGCTGTCAAAGGTGTTTCATTTTTAGGAAACCTAATCAGTGGAAGAGAATTTGTTTCCATGGTAACTAAGAAAAATGAAAGTAGCAGCTCTATCGGTCCTTAGAATAATGTAGAAATTGTTATTCTAAAGGCAAGGGTCCATTTATAGCAGCAGATGGTGTACATGGGAACTGAATGCAGCTGTTGCATTTCAGATGTCTGTCATTAAAAAAATCCTAACCGTGTGTTACTATTTAGTTACTATAACTATTTTATTCATGACATTTACCTGTATGTAAAATGTTTAAACAAAAAAAAATGTGGGGCTAAATTTAAAAATATTAGCTAACAAAATGCTTAAAGATATGAAAAAGCTTATTTAATAGTGATTATAGTCAGTTATGGATCTGTTTTATTGAAATGGAGCACATCTGATAATTGAGCTACTGTGGTGGGAACAAAACTTTATGTCCCAAAACACAAGATATTGGTCTTCTCAAAGGATTAAAAGGGGGACATTGCTCACTTTGTTCTTTAATGCTTATTAAACCTGTTAAATAATAAATTATGCTGTAACATTAGAGTGTAAAAATAAATCTAACTTTGTGAAGGTTTGTGCAGCCAAGCTGTCATTTTCAGCCTTGTTGTTCTTTAAAATGTTGTCATCTTTCATGCAAAACTCTACAAATTGGCTGACAGTTCTTGTAATAGCCTCGAAATTTGCAATTAAAACAGATTTTATATATAGTTGTTTGTAAGAATGTTGAATTTATCATTTAATGATTCAGTATTTAATGATGACAGGGACGATGTATACAGTAGAGGCCTGGAATATTACAAATTAAATTACAGTAATGTGCTGTTTTGTTTGAACAACGTCCATGTTTGGTTTAATGATCCGTTGTTCCAGAGAAACACCGTGCCTGAAGTCAGACCACTCATTGTCGACCTGTGTGACAAAAACATATTTATTATAAAAACAATGTTTATCCGAGTTGGTGATGTTTAGTTTTATTGCTAAAAGAGACATTAAATAAGAACAAGATAAGGATTATTGGTACAGACTGTGTACCAATAATACTAACCCAGACGGTGTTTTGACATTTTGAATTATGTAAAATTGTATTACAATTATCAAAGCTCCCAGCTGTCAAATTTTCAGTCCTTTGTTTAAATGTACAGTAAAATAAAAAAGCAGCTTCTACTCAATTAACTGAGCACTGATTAAACAAATTTCAATGGCTTTTAGCCTAACAAGTAAAAATATCGTATTAACTGCTAAAGCAAATTTATATATTTTTATCATGTGCATTATGTAGAAATTGTCATTCAAAATGATTTCTATTGTTTAGGTTTCACTCACGCTGTTATTTATTTATTTATTTTAACTTGGGAGTTTGATGAAGGAGCAGCACGGTGGAACAGATGACTGAGCTGTTGGCTCGCAGCGAGAAAGTCGCCGGTTCAAATCCCGGCCCAGGGGCCTGTCTGGGTGGAGTTTGCATGTTCTCGCCATGTTGTGTGGGTTTTCTCTGGATACTCCAGTTTCCTCCCACAAACCAAAAACATGCATGTTAGACTGATTGTAACTCTGAATTGTCTCTAGGTGTGAGTGAGAGTGAATGTTTGTTTGTCTCATTGTGTCCCTGTGATGGACTGGAGACCTGTCCAGGGTGTCCCTCTCTTCTTGCACAGTGACTGTTGGATATGGACACCAGTGACCCCATGATCCAAAAAGGAAAAAGCAGGTAAAGAGGATGGATGGATGGGTGGATGGATGGATGGATGGATGGATGGATGGATGGATGGATGGATGGACGGATGGATGGATGGATGGATGGATGGATGGATGGATAATTGACAAAGAACAATTTTTATTTTGGCTAATATTGATTAGCTATGGTGGCCATCTTGAACTGGTTTAGCTCCAAAATGTATTCAGTTTTAATGGTACTGTTTATGTATATTTCCTGAAAGTTTCATTAAAATTTGTCCATGTTTATGAGATATGTTACTAACAAACAAAAAAAAAACACACCATAAATAATACAGGTGAAAACATAGCTCCTTCACCTTGAGCAGTGGGCGATAACTATGCATCTAAAGTTGTAAGATCTAAACCTTTTCAAACTTCCCTCGAGTTGTGCCACAGATAACTTCTTGAGTAACAATGTAGCAAACTGCCAGGACTGCATCAACAAAATGTAGATTTAGCCACACATCAACCATTGTGACTAAAACAGAAGCTGCAGCATGCAGGCCACAAGACGAATGCTTCAAAAAGTCCTTTAATCTGTAAAATATACTGTAAAATTTGCTCATTAAAGTAAAATGTGTTAGTCAGTAGTTGAGGAACAAATCTCCCCATGAGCCTGAATAAGCGAGAAACTTCCTGACCATGAAGAAAAGTTTAGTGACCTGTAAAAATATAATTTTTAAGCAGCTTGTCAGTCTGTGTTCCTCTGCAGCTGGATGACGGGAAGATGAAGGTCAGGAATGTTTCCTTTTAATGGAACCCTTTGAGGCGCTTTCCTATTTCATAAAAATAAAAGACGACACTGTCAAAACAGAAAGTCATCTAATCTGTTTCCCTCTTCTTAGCCCGCTGAATGTTTAGTAGTCAATTTAAAATAAAGTAGGCTAAAGTACTGGTAGGCTGTGGGTTTTAGAGGAATCCCAAAGGACCAAGACTGTTGTTGAGGGTTGAAATCACTTCTGCCAATGATAAACTTTAATTAGACATAAGTATAATTTTAATAGATACCATAAGTAAATATTGTAACTGGGCAATAAAATTTGAACTAATTCAATTAAGAATTTACATTTATTGGTCATTTTGTATAAAAACGCAGCACTGAGATGAACGACTGTAAAGATTGTCACACTATCATAATAAACAATAAAATACTTTTTAAAAATTCAGGGTGTAGCAGAACAGCAGAGTCCAACAAACTAATAAAAATCTACAGTACAAACATTCGCTATTCAAATCCCTCAGATATGGGGAACTTTAGAGTACCACTCTCACGCTGTCAGGTGACAAACACACACACACACACACACCATTAAACAGGCTGAAAACAAGGCGGTAATCTTTGTTTCTCTCCATTTCCTCAGCTCTGATTGTGTTCTTTTTTCTCTCAGCGTCCTGTTTCCTCCTGCAGGACGGTTCTGAGACACCCAGGAGCCCAAACAAAACCTGAAAACATCCAAATGTAATTAGGTTTGGAACGTCTCCGCTGCCTAAATGAGTGTGAACTCTTTTCCTCTGTCGTAAATCAGGCGCGAATCTGTAAACACGTTTTCGACCCGTCATTTGTAGACTTCTTTTTGTTGTTGCTTCGGCTGTAAAAAGTTTTCACTTTGAGCTCAGATTTCACTTTGTGCCCGGATCCTTCTGTTGGAGCAGTTCAACACATGTGCACGTGGTTATTCATGCAGAAAAGTCTGATGTTCCATCAGATAGCCCAGTTTGTACAGCACTGTTGTTCTCTGGGCTGTAATAACAGCAGAGAGCCCTGGGATCCACCGGAGACCTCCTGGCCCGGACACAGACGTTGGAGTCGGCCTGTTGTCGCCGTCTGCTGAACCCAGCCGGACATGGGTCTTTGTCGAGGACAAGTCTACTGAAAATCAGTTCACTGGACAACGGGGTGACATGAAGGCAAAAACGACCAGAGAAAAGTGTTCAGGAGATTGGACAGGGTGGGAAACAAAAACACGGCGCACGCGAGGAAAGCATTAATGAAACAAACGCACATCCGCCAACAGGCTCTCCCTTCAGTGCTGCGTGATTAAAATAACGCAGGAGGAGCACCATGAAGGTGCTCACACATCATGTCGACAAAACCCACTTTATTTCACAGTAATGCATGGAAACGGTGACGGTCTGCAGCGTGCCTCATCCTCCAGGACCAGATTCTGGCCGCTGGGCTTCCAGCCCTGCAGGTGATCTCAGATGTTCACATGAAGCATCTGAACGGCAACATTTTGGTCTTTGCACCAAAAGCCAAAAGTCTCAGTTCTGGTATGGTCCAGTTTTGTCTTGTTGTTTTCCATAAACCAAGGGGCTGGGGGGGGTAAACGATAAGTCACCACTTAGTTCTTTAAATATGCTCACAAAGACTTTTAGTTCATACCTCATTAAAAACAACCTTTTTAGGTGAAAAAAAAAATCCAGTTTTATCCCCACGCCGTTGTTTCTGTTTTGCCTCTGGGCTTTTTAGGAGTAATTCATCCTGTTCCGAGAGCTCAGATGTTGCTCTGGTTCCTGCAGTCAGCTGCACTCATCATGTGACTGACCTGCAAATTCTGCTGCATACGAGCTTCAGATTTTGTGTACGGATGTGCAAAGCTGGAGTTCTGTCATTATTCAAAGTTTTCCACATTATTCATCCCAAAGCAATGTATTTAATAATAATAATAATAATGCATCTTATTTGTATAGCGCTTTTCTAAGTAAGACGCTTTACAGAAAATAACAATGCAACACAACACATAAAAAGGGCTAATTTAAACATTAAAAGCAATTTTAAACAGGTGGGTTAAGAGTTCTTTCTTAAAAGTGGGGAGATTGGAGCAGGCATGGAACAGTTGGAGCAGTGAGTACCAGAGGGTGGGGACGGCAATGGAGAAGGCTCTGTCTACCCAGGTTCAGAGCTTGGTCTTACAAGGGAGAGACAAGAGGTTGGCATTGAGGAGTGGAGGGAGCGAGAAGGAGTGTGGTGATGGAGTAGGTCGGTCAGGTGTGGAGGGGTAGATTTTGGAGAACTTTGAATGTGATGAGAAGGATCTTGAAATGGATGCGCTGAGTGACAGGTAGTCAGCAGAGGTTCTGCAGGACAGGAGTGATATGTTCACGGGAGCAGGTGTGGGTGAGACGGCGGGCAGCAGAGTTTTTAATATATTGCAGTTTGTTGAGAGTTTTGGATGGTGTATCGTACAAAATGCTATTGCAGTAGTCGATTCTGGATGTGACAAAGGCATGGATAAGGATTTCAGCAGTGGAGAAAGTGAGTGATGGGCGGAGTCGTGCTATGTCTTTGAGATGGAAGGATGCAGTCCATGTCATCTGTTTGACATGTGATTCAAATGAAAGAGTGGAGTTGAGAAGATTACCAAGATTACGAATGAGTGGAGATGGAGTGAGAGTGATGTTGTCAAAGTTGAGGCAGAAGTTTTTAGTGAACTTGGTAACGCTATGTGGACCAATGAGGAGAATGTCAGTTTTGTCAGTGTTTAATTGAAGAAAATTGTGCTTTATCCAGATTTTGATATCAGTTAAGCCATGGGTGAGGGTTGAGTGGATATTGGGGTTTATGGATGTACAAAGTAGTAGAAATGTAAATCTGTATGTCATAAGCGTAGCAGTGGAAATGGAGGCCATGACGATGGATGATATTACCAATGGGGAGTGTGTAGAGGATGAAGAGGAGAGGACCAAGCACTGACCCTTGGTGAACACCCTGGGATAGAGGTGTTATGGAGGAGGAGCAGCAGTTAATATGAATAAACTGTTGCTCGTCTGTGAGGTAGGACTGAAACCAGGACAGAGCGGAGCCAGCGATGTTCAGGTTGGACTTGAGATGGGGCAGGAGGATGGAATGACTGATGGTGTCAAACGCTGCAGTGAGGTCCAGGAGGATGAGGATACTGAGCTGGCCAGAATCAGACGAAAGGAAGAGATCCCTGGTAATTTGGAGAACAGTTTTAGAATTTGTTTTAGTGTTTCTGCACTCCTCACAGTGATTGGCCTACGTTCTCTTAAATAGCTCGAACAATAAAAACGTCAAATACACATTCCCTCACTCAAATCTCACCCAGTTTTATTATTTTCCACCTCAATTTGATGTCCCATTGATTTTATAGTGAATGTACTCACTGTTTTCAGTCTGTTTTCTTGGTTTAAATGTTCCTTTTCCTCAGTGTCTCCTCTCTGTGTCTCCAGACTGTAAAATATTACTCAGTGGATCATAAAAGATCAGAAAGTTGCACCTTGTTCCCACCAACTTCTTATCTAGAAAATAAACGGTATTGACGTGCTGAGATAATCTGGTGAGGTGAGCGCTAAGGTCAGGTGGCACCTCCGTGGGATTTTGTTCTCTGTGGTGACCCCTGCAGAAGGAAGCAGCTGAAGGAAAAACAACAATAACAATATATAAAACGGTACCATCTGAAAAAAAAACTTGCTCCGGTAGTTTTGAAGACACAGTATATTGATGTGCATTTCTGAAGTGCAGGTATGCACTCAATGTAAACAAACTCCTCAGCTCGGTCTGCCAGAAGCCACGTGAAAGCTTGTGTCATGTGACTGACCTACATTAGCTGTCTGCAGTCTGTGGAGGTAAACAAACATGGAGGAATCAGACAGGAAGATGTTCAGGGGGAAATGAATCTGCTGCTAAACGGGGGAAAAGACAATTTTAAGAATAAATATTGGGGATCAAGCAGGGTGGTGGACAGAGCACAGTGTTCAAACACATGAGGCTTTTACAAATCTTCAGACCAGTAGGTTCACTGTTTTAACCTAATCTTTTTTTTTTCTTCCAAATTTTCTCAACAAGTCTGAGCTTAAATACGTACAAATACTTGAAATCTGTCAAACTTCTCAGTCCATGGACGTCACCTTTATTGTTTTTTCAGTCTCTTCCACTGTTTCCACAAGTAAACAGTCACACCGGTTTGGTGATTTTGCTTACAGTCTTTTAATTTGAAAACTCACTTTCATTCAACCTTTATTTAGGCAGGTTAATCCCATTGAGCCTCGAGGACTCATTTACAAGAGAGATCTGGATTTATCATCAGTTTTGTTTTTTTTTTAAACCAGCAGATTTTGTTTCTTAAGTTGTGAATTGTTTTAGAGCAGTCTTCATGACGTTGCTTTAAGGTCTTTGAGAATAATTTGTCTCCTCTTTGCACCAAACTGAAAGTGCTGCTTTATTTTGTATGTTTTGTAGCACCTGAGGCACATCTTTTCCTCTCCTCACCTCTTTTTGAACATCATCATCATCATCATCAGTAGCTGTTCAGTGAATGGCAGAGAGTCATGTGACTTTTTCTCCTTCCTGTTTCCATTCTGGACCTTTTTGTTTCCCTCCAGAGGAACTTCATAGCGCAGTGGACTGCAGAGCATGTTCTCCTCGCTCCTCTCCCTGCTTGTGTGGATTTATAAAGTCTGCTGTGGTTTATTGGCTCCATTTCCTTGTGCAGCCAAACAATCGGGTTCTTTGGTCGCAGTGCTGATTGGTGTTCCCGAAGCCGTACAAAGTGTCCCCGGCTCTGCTTCATTGGCATGTTGATGCAGCTCAGCTGGCAGCTCAGTGAGTCTGAACTGTATTGTGCTGTGACAGAAAGCCATGGCTGCTCAGTGCTTCTTGTCCTCAGACAGTGTCACCCTCAGCCTCCTCGTCACAGAAACAGTCAGTTATAACACAGATGGTGTCCAAGGCTACAGGAAGGCCCAGTGTCTGACAGAAAACACCCTCACTGTTGGTGGATAATTGTATGTATGAAGTCTGTTCTCCTCCTTGTATAAGTTAGATATAATAAGAAGTTCATCTTGGTGTTTATATATAAGTTGATGGACACACATCTTGTTCTTGGTAGTCACTGATGACACCAAACATGACAGCTCTGGCCTGTTCTGTTCGTATTGGATGTTTTTGATACAGGAAAGAACAGTGTTAACAATGAAGGGTGCTAACAAAACCACAAAGAGCTCTATGGAACCAGAGGTTCCAGAAATTCTCTGCTTTGGACCCAAAGTGATAGAGATTTATGAGCCTGACTATGTTGCTAAAGTATAGAAACATTGCAGTAAGCAATTTAACAGAGTTTACCAAACTTCATGTAGGTTTTTGTCCCCATCTTTGTTGGTGCGGCGCCTTTCTTGGATGATGGTGTAAACCAGCCACCTCTTTCATTTGAGGAAACTATGCTTTCTAGTATTTATATTGCTTAAATGTACAGTTTCCACAATTGATCGAGGTGACTGAAGATTAATCTATGGGGAAAGGTTGCTGTTGGCCTCCCTTTGGCACCACCATGGGACCAGGTGGTGGATAAATTTGCTCCTTCCACTCACCAGGATCCATTACTTTGGGGCATACAATGTGTCACTCCTACCCACCTGAATATCTTGCATCAAAAACATTTAGGTTTACTTACATTCGCTGATCAATTCCAGTCCAGAATAACACTCATCTCCGAAACTACTGAATAAACATGCTCTAAATCGCTCAGTGATGGGGTATGTCAGCGTACTACTTGTATCAAAGAACAATCATTTATTTTATTTTTGTGTTAAGTTAAGGTAGAAACTGACCGGGCTGTTACTGTTGGTGACTGATTGACCAAACCTGAGACTATCAAGAGTCCAGGTCCATGTTCCAGGTGGGTTTGTGACACTGACAACAACTTTGTGACAGTGTTCATGTTCACAATCCTTGTGAGAAGAAACAACTCTGTGGTTCAGATGAGGAACGTGAGAATGTCCACGAATGTTAGAAGACTTTCTGGAGCCTGCCTCTTGAATGCTGTTGCCAGCCTGTTGCCAGCAGTCAGTGAGATGCTGCCTTTAAGGTTAAACTTCTGTTGGCAACCATTTATAGTTCAGCTAATTTATGAAGATCCTCATCCTTGGTATTTCATGACCTCTAGTGGGGTCCCAACCCCAGCTTTAGGAAACTTGCTGATGTTTTTTTTTTGAGAGAACTGTGACAGATTCTTGTTTAAACCTTTTTTCTGTATTTCCTGACTTCCTATGGTCGTTATTTAACACCCAAATTATAATAAACCCACTATAAAGCTTATCTAAACAATTTTGGGGTAAAAAATATACAAAAATGTGATGTTAATGATTGACCATTGCTCTATAGAGTAAAAAAAAATCTATTTTTATTTAAAAAGTGAATATCATACAGTAGTCCCTCATTTATCGCTGTGGGTTCTGTTCTCAGTCCCACAGCAATAAGTGAAAAACTGTGCAGTCGGAATAGTAGTACAAGTAGTAAGTAGTAGTTTATATA
>JAVCKU010000150.1:19251071-19263810 GCA_032273985.1 Hypsolebias coamazonicus | reverse complement strand
GAGTTTGTTGATTCCTATAAATATTTGGGTATCCTGGTCGATTCGCATCTCTCTTTTAAACTCCATGTGGAAAACCTTGTAAAGAAATTGAAAGTTAAACTGGGTTTCTTTTTCAGAAACAGATCCTGTAAAACTCTGAATGCTAGGAAACACCTTGTAACTGTGACTTTCCTTCCCTCCATTGATTACGGTGACAAGCACCCTGCAGATGTTGGATGCTGTCTATCATGGTGTACTAAGATTCATAACTGTCTGTGATTATCGTACCCACCACTGCACCCAGTACTCACTGGTTAACTGGACATCATTAACTTCATGCAGACTCTTCCACTGGTACATTTTCATTTTTAAATCACTTCTTGGTCTGCTGCCTTCATACATCTCCTCCAACATGTCTCTGCATGAGTGCAGCTACAGTGTGCGCTCTCAGGACATTATTACCTGCAGTGTTCCCTCAGTGAGGACTGAGCTTGGCAAAAGGGCCTTCTCCTACTTTACTCCTGCTTTCTGGAATATTTTACAAAAAGATCTGAAGCTCTCGACCTTGACTTCTCTAAATGGCTTTAAGAATCTGTTGGACTCATGGCAAGAACCAATGCAGACATGTTCCTGTTTTTAGTTTTATACATTTGCCTTATAATCTATCTGTTTTGCTACTTAGATTTTTTTTTTTTACCTTGTTAAAAAAAATGTGTATGCCTCTTTTACGATTGTCTATTGTTGTCATCATTCTTTGATGAAACCAGGTCTCTCTTGTAAATGTGTCGTTGAGGCTCAATGGGATTAACCTGCCTAAATAAAGATTGAATGAATGAAAAATAAAGTAAAGAGACACTAGTCCTTCCTTGTATGTTGTCTCGGACTGTTTTATGTATCTGCTCAAGAGAGTCCTCATATCTCCTGGTTGAAGTTTTTCACTGTTTTGCTTTGCTGCAGTGCAGCACTGATCATTTCTGTCCATGCTACTACCCACATGTCTAACCATTTGCCACCACTTCCACTGTTTATCCAGCTTACCAAGCACGTGAACTCCCATAATGACACTAATTACCCAAGAGTTTGCTTTAATGCGGCCTAAATGGTTGTGTACTACATTGTGCCATATGTCTTCACTTCCTAAAATCATCTGCCTTGCAGACACTAAAAACTGTGAGGACAACAGGATGCACCTTATATCCATAAAACTACACTGCACCAGTTGATAAAGTACAGAATAACCTCTTTTGTGTTTGGTGTCATACTTTATAATAAGTACCTAGAACCGATGACACACATACCCAATTTAATCAGTGTTTTTTTACATGTATAATTTGCACTATTCCAATAAAAATGAAACAGTATAAACATCTACTGATGACAGATAAAGCCTTTTTAACAGGATGAAAATACAAGGCAGGAGGTTAGTTTATTGTAGCTGGATCTCCTGCAGGTGGTTGTAAAACATTTGCATCAAAAACATTTTCCCCAAACTTGAAAATTAGGAGAGCTATTGTTGAGATTTTTATTAGTTCTATCAAAAGTGTCTTCGTAGACAGTTACCAGCAAACACAAACGAGCTGTCACAACTAGTGCACGGCAAATAAAAGCATGGCAGTGAATGTTCTTTTCTCATTTCTATTAGAAAAATTGGAAACAAACTGTGGGTGTGATGGACTCGCTATCCCCAGGTGTGTTTTGCAAACCTTAAAAAAATACATAATTATTCTTGAATGGCTGTGTTGTGTTTCAAGATTGCATAGAAATGAAAGAAGCACAGTACCTCCTGATCCAGGAGGTTAATGTGTGTCTATGCTCAGCTGTCGGATGTAATTGAAGGGAACTGCTTAAGAAAATGAGGTGGCAGGGATGAGGTCTTTAATTAGACCAAGATCACGGGCAGAAATGAATTAGAATCAGCACTCTCATTACCCACAGCAAAACTGGAGCAGCACAACTGTGAAAACTTCAGCATACCTGAGACATCAGTGTACATTAAAGATTTTAAAGGGGTCTTGCTGTAAATTTCTGGATTGTATCAAAATAAATGAGAGAACATGTGCTCTATCCAGTAAAAATCTGTGTGTTCCACTACATCTGGAGGCTCATTTCCTCCTGTAAACTCAGAGGTATCTTATTTTCCGTATAAGGTTCTGCATGTGAAAAGCTTAATTTAGCTTGACTGGATGAAACAACGTGGAACGCATGTGCCACCTAGTGGTAAGGTTTGAGCCCCGAATAAAAGTAATTTAATTTTTTTTTTTAAATATCATACTAATACAGTACTTGCATTGATTTTGTCACCACATGACAAAAATGTTTGTTTAATAATAAATATAAAAACATCTAGTTAATATATAAAAAACAGGTAGATGATACTGACTTATAATAAAATTTATTAACCGATAACGTAATTAGCATTTTATAATTTGTCTCAGTTGCCAATTAACTGAAATTATTAAATACTTTTAAAAAGAAAGCCAGTTGAAAATTTAATATTAATCTCGTTATTTTGTCTGCAAGGCAGTCTTTCTCGAAACATGACTTTCAACGCTGTGATCTAATTGGTGGATTGGCTCGCACTGCTGCCTGCGAAGTCAAGCACGGGAGAAAATTTACCCATGATAGCTGTACAGTTCTACTAAAAGTCCCTCGTAGTCATTTTTCCTGCACGTGCTTGTGATGGGGCCAAACCGAACCGACTGAAGCTTCATGAAGAGGAAAACAATTAGCCTACATAAACTTCAGTTTTGAGACGTTTCTCTCACTAACGTTAAATAGGTGGGTTTATGTGTGTTTAATGCGTTAGAGTGTGTTTGCACCTTTAAATTTATAGGTCAAACATTTAGTCATAATGTAGTTGAACGTAACTTTTGGGTCAAAAGTCTTTCAAACACGCACATCAAGTGACTTAAATTTAAGTGAATATATTGTTTTAAACACACAATGTAAAATTACTGTAAACCGCTGAACTTGAGAAAGTACCTAATTTCCCTGCTGACAGACTAACTTGTTATGAGAAGTTGAACAAAAATAGCTCAGCTTCATATTCCTCTGCATATTTTTCCCGCCCTAACATTTAAAGTGTAGTTAAACTCAAGCTAATCTGCTAATGAAAAATATAATGGGTACCATAAAAAAATAAATCCCCCTACGTATAGTTTTTTTCCCCCCCATTGCCACATGTTGTATATTGGGACATTGATTTATTAATAGATTACTCATTAGGCTTTTTATTTTAATTTTAAATACCTAGGGAAGAGCACTACTAACAAATTAGCTTGTTTGCTACAAACAGTTAAAGTGTTTTTATCATTCATATATCTGTCCCCATTATATTTAATATGCTTTAAATGTAAACAAATAAATGTAAACCACCTTCAAAACTCAAACATGGGATTGATCTTTTTTAATTATTTTTTCTCACAATTTAATGTTGCTTTTGTAATGCTTGTTGCTCCTAAATGTATGTGGGTTTTGATAATTGTGTAGGGTAATGTTTTAGGATAGGCTAAGTGCTTGGTAAAAATACAGTACTGTATGTATGAGGTGCATGTATAAGGTGCCGTTTGGACGTATTTTCCGACTTTCGTCGATTTTCGAGTTACGAACTGGCGTAGGAATGGAACTCGTTCGTAAATCTGGGACTACCTGTATACATATATACATATGTGTATATACATATACATATGTGTATATACATATACATATGTGTATATACATATACATATGTGTATATACATATATATATATACAAATGTGAATATACATATATACATATGTGTATATACATATATACATAAGTGTATACATATATGTACATTTATACATATATATGGTATATATATATTATATATATATACAGTATACTGTATATATATTAATAAAGGAGTCTTAAACCCGTCCCACGTTCTTGCAATATTCTAATCAATGTTTCTAAACTCTGAGCACTCTAAAAGAGCAGAGAACATCATCTTCTCAGCTCTCTGCCTCCGCTGCTCTCTGCCATCTGCCAGTGCTCTTGTCCACACCCACTTCTCCACTGCAGTGCGGAGATATGACACGCTGCAAGAGGAAGCTTCTGCCACAGTTGTAGGCTGCACACAGATGCAGCAAGTGCGAAATATTTAAAAATTTATTTTAAATAAAAATTTCATGCCGATCGTGCGGCTCATCCATCAATCAGCCAATTCTTACTTTGAAAAACCATGCTAGAGCGAGTCCGCAAAAAACGAACCGCGAAGTAGCGAGGGACTATTGTATATAAAAACACGTTACTGATGCAAACTGCTGCAGCTTTTATGTACTTCTGTAGTTCAAACTTTGTTCTAAGTCTTGGGCTGGTTAAGGTGGAAAATGAAACCAGACTGGAAATAAAGCTATTTAAATTTAAGACAATAATGAAAAACATGAAGAATAAAAGACGTATTACACAGAAGTGCAAGCAGAGCAAACAGAATATGAAGCAGCTCCATCTATTATGCAAGCACAAAGCAAAAATACCCATTTTATCAAGAAATGTGTTTGAAATCTTGTTTGAATCATTTGAATATCATCTGTATCCTCTTTGGGAAACAAGATTTCAACATTGAACATTGGACATGCGATCGTTTTGAAGATATTTTGGATTTGTTGGAAAGAACTGCACCATTATGTAATGCTTATATTTGTTCTCCACACAAAATACTTCAAATGAGCATATTAAATAAAATAAATAAATTAAATTAACTTGGTGAGGAACAAAGATCAACACCTGTGCAAGCAAGTGCTGTCAGAAGGCAAGACAGACTTACTCAGAAGCTGTGGTTGTGGCTGAGACACTTGGGAGGGGGACTGTCCAAACACAAATGGGCTGTGGACAAGAGAGGAGGAGGAAGAGGAGGAGGAGGGAGGTTGGGCAGCTTGCTCAAATATGGAGGAGGAGGAAGAGGAGGAGGGAACTGCTGAGAGGAAGGGCCCAGACTGAACGGAATTCAGTATGGCACTTAACCGGTCACCTGTAAACATGGAGACAGAGGAAGGGGAGAAACTACAGCTTACACTATGGTTTGAGGGAGCTGGAGGGAAATGACGGCGAATGTGGCTCATTTTTGGGGGGATGCACCAATCAATCAGCTGATGACCACAAGTGGATGAACTTCAGCTTGACCTGGTCAGTCTCAGAAATTTGACCTGTTTTTTTCAGTCTCTGAATTTATAAACTAAGCGACCATCAGAGATAAGTTTTCCGGTCTGTAAACGCACAAAGCCAAGTACTAGATCACACCAGATGTGTGCGACTGGCACGTCTTCTACACAAAAGGTTGAGGGGGACATATGTGCAATATCAGTAAGGTGTTTAAGAAAGTCAGATGAAGCAGAAGAAATTTTCCAGAGTTACATCTGCAGCCTATTTTACTGCTCAGTAACCTATGAGCTAACGTTTTAGTTCCAGCTGCCTCCTAACAGGCAACGTACAGTTTAAGTCTAGTTTATTGTGTAACACCTGTAATTTGTAAGAAGTTTGAAAAAAAAAAGTAAGTTTACCTGCTAAAAATATCAGGCTGTAATTTGCAGTACAAATGGTTAGAAGAAAAAAAAAGTGTCTCATATTTGATAATGAAAATTGATGCATTTTATTTAAATTGAGTTCTTATAACAATATCATGTGACGGGGTGCAAATTTGATTTGAGAAAGAAAAAATTTGCTTTATTTGTACAAAAATGGCTGTTCAAAAACCTGTAGGATATTATTTGATTTCTATTGATAAAAAGAGAAGACAAACATCAAAGTGTTTAAAATGAATACTTTTTTTTATAAACGTTTATTATTAAAGCAGATTTTCAATTCTACTTCAAATGCAAAAAAACAAAAACAAAAAAAAAAAAAAAAAGGGTACACTGTATTTCCAGTGCTGATAGTTGTAATTACTGAAGAGTAAATCAGAACAAGCTACAACTGGAAGTAGCCAGGAAAGCTGTGATTGGTGCATCTTTAGGTAATTTCCTACCAATTACCGTATTCACTCATTTCTCACAGTACATGTGTAAAATAGGAGCAGGTATAAAAGGCACTTGGGGCCCAGAAAGTCTTATTTGTTCATATAAATTGGAAAGGTATCAGCTTGATTAATTCTTTACTTGTAGATGAAAATATCATTTCAGTAAAAGTCAAAAGATGCATATTGAAAACTTTAAAACAAAGATAGAATTACAATTCTGGACGATTTTTTTGTAGCACACACAGATAAGGTGTACTATAAGAAAACATAGTTCCACCTCACAAAAACAGAATTTTAATACAAATTTGCTTTTGGAAAATAGACTTACTAAGTGTATTGATCTATGTCACTAATAGTTTTATTTTTTCTTAGCTACAACTTTAAAATTTATTTTAACTTGCCAATATTCAATGCCAACATTTTATGATGTCATTAAGAAAAACCTCAACAGGCTAAATATTGTATTTGATGAAATTAATGCATACAAATTTACATTTAGCCAGGTACAAACAACCCTAATGAACTAAATTTGTGTCTATGATAGTTGTTAAATAGATTTTGATGTCTAGATGAGAAATTACTTTTATTCTGGTTCTACACTACAAGTGCAAAAAAAAATCTGACTTTGTATGATTCTATAATTAGCGTTAGCAAGTATCCCAAGAGCTCTGCCGCTATTTTAAGAAATGTGGGGTAGAGAAAAGCCATTTGCAAGTAATCTGACACTGCATCTGCAGAATGTTTAGGCAGAGCAGGAAAAAAAAAAACACTCAGCATCTGTTCATTGATGCTTTAGTAACCCTGATGCGCTCAGCAAGTTGGTGGTCATTGTGCACAAGCACAGTTTGAAAAAAACTGATGACAAAAAAAAGATGATTTTTTTTTTACGAGACTAAATTAAAACACCATGGAATAAATGATGAGAGGTGTTCAGAGCCAGATTTTTGCACAAAACTGCAAAGCCCATGCTTGCAGACATATGCCTGACACCACAGATGTAAGGCATGAAACAGCAACAGCAGACACACAAAAGGCATGCATACCGGTACATGTTTTTTTTGTTATTTGATTAAAAAATGGCAAGATTGATTGACAAGAAGTCAATGTGGAGAACAATGCATTTTAGGAAGCGTTTTATACTGTGAAAAATATTGTAGTGCAAAAAAGTGCATAATATAAGCAATGACCTAATTTACTTAATTTTTTTAAATATTTGTTCACAAAAAAATCTTATGTGAACAGTTTTGTACTTTAAATGTATGTAAGAAAAAAAGGATAGGAACAAGTAATTATGTGCTAATTGTTAACTTAAAACAGTACACTTAGAAACAAT
Source organism: Hypsolebias coamazonicus (assembly GCA_032273985.1). NCBI lineage: Eukaryota > Metazoa > Chordata > Actinopteri > Cyprinodontiformes > Rivulidae > Hypsolebias > Hypsolebias coamazonicus. The sequence goes on along the minus strand of JAVCKU010000150.1, from coordinate 19,256,520 downwards.
AGAGGAAGTGGGTTTGAATGGGAAACATGATTATAATTTTTTTGTCCAAAGCATGACTGAAATAATGTTAATACATGAAGAAAATTAACAAATAAGCTATATAGATATATTTGTAGTAGGGATGCACGATATTATCAGCATGGTATTGGTATCGGCCGATATTAGCATTAAAGTTCAATATTGGACATCCACCATTCCATTAAAATAACCAATACAAAAAGGCGCTGTTTTTTCCTGCAGCGGCAGCGCAACGTGATGACGTCACGTGCGCCTACCTGACCTCACAGTGGAGAGGAAAATTCAAAATGTCGGCGATGTGGAAGTTTTATTTTTTATTGGTGAGGATGTTGGACTCCGAAGATTTATGGACCACGTTGAGCCTCACTACATCGTCTGCAGTCTGAGATATTTTCCCGACGTAACGTTACCCGAGTTACAAGCCGTCATTTCCGACGTCATTGAGAAGCTAATGGCTGACAGCACGACTTGTTGGGTGAGTTTTACCAGACTTTTGGACGTTGTGTTAGCCCCGTTAGCATGATTAGTCTTACAGCACAATAGATAGACAAAAACTTTGAACTTAAAAAGTCTGTCCTTCATGCACAGGAGTGCAGAGGATCCCACATGAACAAGCCTCCACAAGTGAGACAGCATCACAGGTAGGGGTTGAACGAGTACATATTTTTTATACTCGACATTAATATAATAAAACTCGAGTAGTCGATGATGTCATAGGATTTTAAGATGCAAAAATAAAATAAGTAAAAACGCAAAAAAAAGAAGTCATTTAATATTTACACAAAAAAAAAGACCAACAAAACATTGGGAGTGTACCGGTATATTATGCTCCTACCATTCATCACACTGCAGATAAATCACAGGAAATCCAAAACTATTAGTTATTATTCTTAAGCTGCAAAAGGGAAAGAAACTGCAGCACGTCAAAAATGAAACTTAAAAACAGTGGGGCAGTCAACCATCCCGCACCGCCCGCGGTGCTGCGCATTAGGTTTAGTTTTAGAGATAATTATGTTTATACTTTTTTTTAATAGGTTTAGAGATTCATATTTTTTGCTTTTTTGTTTGAGAAACAAGGTCAGTGGAAGCTGGTTCTGGTTCGGTCGATTGAACCCATTGTTACACTATACATTATTCTGTGACCTGCAACAGTGCATGCAACACTGCCCCCTATGGTTCACAATATACTGTAGCGGTTAAGGGGAGTGGACTATGTGTTATGTCTTTCCCATAATGCTTAGCGGTATGTTAGTGTTCCGGCCGCACCATGAGTGAAATGGATGTCTGTGATATAGACCTGCCTCTTGCGTGCTCTGAAAGTTATGTTGTTTCCTGTTGTTCAGCTCAAATTACCTTCATTGGGTTTAACCCATTCAAGGTTTCAATACAGTGTGTTCCAAACAGAAAGTTGTTAATCTGTAACTGTGACATGATGATGTCATTAAGATGTGATGATGTCACCACGAGTACTCGATGTGAAATAAATAAACTCGATAGAGACCTTAGTAAACGATGCGTCGACTACTCGAGTTCAAACTCACATCCATGGAAAGAAACTGTTGTCCGTCTAGTGCCAAAAGTCCCAATCGGAGAGCCGTTAGCTGCAGTTAGCAGTGGGCCATTGCCGCGGTCCGGTGAGTCGGGCCGAATAGGGTGGACCAAACATTTCTGGGAACTAGAGTCAACCAAGAAACGGCGTCCTGACAGGGAGTCCGTGACATAGAGCAGCTCATCTTGCCCGCTAGCGCCCACAGCTGCTACTGAGCGCCAGCTTCTTCGTTTCCCGACACACCGAAAGTGCACAGTGGACTGCAGCGCTTGGCCTTGACGCCGAACCTCCGGTGGTAGAAACACAAGGAGCTCCCACGACGAGTCCGTGCGCCAACAGCTGAAACCACCACCAGCTCCTCTTTCTCCATCTGCCGGGGCTCCACCGATGTACTCTGCACGACGAACCGCCTGGTGGCCAGCAAAACCCGATCAGCCTCCTCCGCCAAACCCCGGTAATCACCGGCAGCTAACCGAGGGGAATTAGCCAAGGCTGCCCTCACTTGCGGCAGAAGCTGGCGAAGGAAAATGTGTAGGAACAGGAAACCCCCTTCGTCTGAGCCGAGTAGCGACAGCATAGTGTCCATCAAGTCCACGGCCGTGCCGTCACCCAAACCAGGCAGGGATAGTAGTTATCAGCTCGTTCAGTCGAAGACAAACTGTACCGACGAAGCAGAAACTGTTTAAGGGCACCATATTTTCCCGCGTGCGGTGGGTTACGCAGAAACGGCATAGCCCTGCGGGTGGACGGCTGATCCAGAGCCGACACGACCAAGAAATACCTGGTGTCGTCTGCATCCACGCCTCGAAGGTGAAAGAGAGCTTCAATGTGTTGGAACCAGGAAACTGGGTCACTCTGCCAAAACTCCAGGAGTTTAACAGTCGCAGCGGAAACCAAACCGGCTGGAGTCGGCTGTAACTGCGGAGACGACGCCGCAGAGGCAGAGTCCGAAGAAGAAACAATATTCTCGGTTGGTACTGACATCTTTCGCGTTGTAGGTCACCAATGTGGAGTGTGAAGAAAGGAGAGACAAACTGATCTCCAAGCAGTTGACTTTAATCCTCTTCAAACACAAAACAACAACTGAAACCAAAGTGCTCAAGCACTAAACAACTTCCCCACAGCCACGCCTCCTGGGTGAGAGAACACAAAAAGGCCACTCCCCTTAAACAGATACCACACAGCCCCCCCCAAACACCCAGAAAGGCAACTACGAAAGATAACAGTCCCTCGCAGGGGGCCTGAGTAGCCTGCCGAACCGACTACGCCGATTCAGAGGTGGAGAAACAGACGGCGTCCGCGAAGGAACCACACTTTGTGCCACAGAACGGGGGAGAAACGGAGGAGGGAAAAAACGGAACGTGGGTCGAGCAGGGGGACGACAGCATCTGGGGACCGGACCCGGCAGCACCTCTTCATCAGCCAAAACATAAGCTGGCTTAAGGCGGTCCACCGTAACCAGATCCCAGTCCCAAAGAGCTCTACAGTTCTGAAGTGAATTCAGGGGCTGGTTTGAAGCACGTCAAGGAGCTGCTATTTGTACACCAGATCCTGTTGGCAGGCCTCGGACTCAGGAAGTCTTTCTGATGAAAGACCAAACATTTTGTCCTAAAATCAAACTGTCCACATTAACTGATTTAACCTTTTTGTGAGTATTAGGATGATTCATGCACCTGCTGCACTCAGTGGAAAGTTTCAGAGTCAGTTTCTTTATTTGTCAAACGCACTACATGTGGTACATGTGGTGGAACAAAATTGGAGTATGAAATTGAAATGATGGCTGCAGGGCAAAATTCTTAGCTAGCAATTTCCTGTTTGTAGTCCTTTACTTGGGCTGAATGAGTTGTCCTCTGTCCCGTACGTTCTGATTTCACTCAGTATTTCATGGACTCCTTAGTTCAGGAGTTTTCACCAGCAATTAGTGACAATAAAACAATTTTACAAAGTTGGCAGTTTCCTGTGCACCTTCTTACATTTTTATCTGGATGTTCACAAAAAGGTGATAATATAGATAACAGATGTGATGCAGATGTTTAAGAGCTGACTCTGATTTTATATAAATATTGTGTTAACACACAGTAGAAGCCCTCACACCACAACGCTTGCATCATTCCAGACCACTTGCAGAGAGTGGCCAAGCAGAAAGGACGCTTTAATAGAATCAAGCGGTTTAAGGGTGTGCACATTTGACTTGTCATACACAAACACACACACAAAGTGGCCTGCAGACTCTCAGGCTCCAACATGCCAGATCTTTCTGATAGCAGAGAACTAGAAGACATGGAGGAGAAAAGATTAAGATGCAGTGGAGGCCTGTGTGGACCTCCTCTGGACGGGAAGATCATGTTGCACGGAGGAACGATGTTTGTGTGCACGGAGGAGGGATGTTGGTGTGCACAGAGGAGTGATGTTTGTGTGCACGGAGGAGGGATGTTGGTGTGCACAGAGGAGTGATTTTGATGTGCATGGAGGAGTGATGCTGGTGTGCACTGTCACTGTTGAAAGTGCTTTATAAATAAAGTTTTGTGGTGTAAGATTCTTTATGAGCTGCTGAGACAACGGCTCACTTCAAAATGTCAAATTTTATTTTGGGAAAATCAATAATGTATTTTTCTTTGATTTATGAATTATTTATAAGTCTCAGCAAGAATCAAGTAGATGCTGTTAAGAATTAAACATTTTGTCAAGCCCGTGACTGATTTAACATGTTCTGATGAGAGTTATTCTTTATGTTGAATCACGTGCATTCACAGTAAAACCCTGTTTGTTCCACTCATGGAGTTCACACGAGCTACACACACTTACTGTAACTTTAGTCATCTGCTTCTTGTGTACATGTTGCAAGCAAAGGCAGCTGTGTGGAACCATCACACCAGAGTAAGACTGAGGTCCTGGGACAGTACCGGGACAGTACCGGGACAGTACCAGGACTCCCATGGCTCACAGTGGCTTTCAGATACTAAGGTTTCCATTTGGACCCACACAATGATTTGTAGTCTGAATACTGCAAGTTCAAAGTAGTTAGACTTCATATTGATAATAAGCGGGGTTCCACGTATCAGGTCATTAGTTTTCACTTTTGGTGTTATTGATCTGTAGTTTAGTGAAACATTTTAAAACAAAGGCGTAGTAATAACGTCAATGTAAATATGTGTAAGTGTCCGACCTGCTCTGGATAACTTTAAAGATACAGTGATCCCTGTGTCCTGCATCTGAATCCAGCACGTTTGTGCTGTTCTTGTTTTGTTGCAGGGCCGTTCGACGGACGTGGTATGACCCTGCTGGAGGTGTGTGGCAGCTGGCCAGAGAGCTTCAGTGTGCCGCGGCACATCATCGGATCCACAGACGCAAGTGATGAAGGCCTGAGAGAGCGACTGGCAGATGCCATGTCTGAGTCACCTTCAAGGGAAATTGTGGGCTCTGCTACAGGTAGGTGGAGAATGATAAGTTCTCCATCTAAACTTAAACAGGTGTCCACGTCCCAAAAACAGGACGTTTTTTTTTAATGAAACAAACACTTCCGTTTATTAATTGTATGAATATGACTTAAGCCATGTGAACATTGAAACACACACTCAGACACAAGACAAAAAAAATGTTCAAGCTGTTCCCTAAAATTTTTTAAAGAATTCATAAAACACGTTAGTAAAAGCTAACAGCACACTTTAACAGACATAATAAAATATTTACAGGTATGCCACACCTTTTGTCATCCACACAATATGTTTGTGTAAAAAAAGAATTCCATAAATGAAACTCAGAAAGTCTGTTTGTATGCTGACAACTGATTAACCCTGGAGTCAGTCTGATTCAAGATGGCCTCCACCATAGGCATTGTGTTCATTATTTGTGAAGGGGACATGTCGCCCGCCCATTTAACAA
>JAVCKU010000150.1:19232870-19243428 GCA_032273985.1 Hypsolebias coamazonicus | reverse complement strand
CTCGAGGACCAGGGTTGGGAACCACAGCCCTCGATAATAGCAGGACCCACCCTGCACAGGATGGTGGGTGGCTGGGAACCCAAGACTAGGCTAGAAACCTTGTTTTCCCCTGTCAGGGAGTGAAAAAGGGGATTTGGAAATACCCTCCATCTTTGCGTACATGTTGTGAGCACAATCATTTTAAAGCCAACTCCCATTTAGTTGTGACTGCATCAAGGCATAAGCAAGGTCAGTATCAAAAATTAGGTTGTCACGTCAAAATACAAGATAGCCATCAACATACACTCTTGTAAACCGACCACCCCTATCATTTGAGGAAACTATGCTTTCTATTTTTTATACTGCTTAAAAATATAGTTTTCTCAAATGATTGGAGAGTCTGAAGATTAATCTATGGCGGCCAAGGCCACAATTGGCCACCTCTAGCTCCACCATTGCGCCTGGTCATGAATAAAATTCCTTCCTCCACTCACCAAGACCCACCATTCTGCACTCACTGTCAAGCAAATAAATAAATAAACTACCTCCTGTCTTATACACAGTGCAACTCCTACCTACTAGAATATCTTGCACCAAAACCGTTAAAGTTTATGTGCACTCCATGTTCGATTCCAGTCCAGAAAAACTCATCCCACAAACTACAAACGTTCACTACTCAAATCCCTCAGTGACGAGGGACATTAGCATACCACTTGTTACTTCTATACTTCCTCTAGATCACATGTGTCCAACTCAAGGCCCGGGGGCCAAATGTGGCCCTTGCTGACATCTTATCTGGCCCCCAAGATGATATGTGAAACGCAAAATACTTCTATCTCTTGAATCGTTTCAGTAATCTTTGATTATGATGTCAAAAGCACAACAGAGAACATCAAATGAGACCAGTCAAACTCTTGTTGAGGAACCTGCAAACAAGAAAATATGCTGGATATCTAACTTGAGTTAATGTAGATTCTGAAACTGGCCCTTAGTTTGAAAAAGGTTTTAATTGTGGCCCCCTTTTGTAAGTGGGTTTGACACCCCACTAGAGGGAAAGTTTTGATCTGATACAAAAAGTTCAGTCCTTATTCATTCAGTGACTTGGGAGCCCAGCAGATGCAGAGAGCCGCACGGAACCCACTGGGAACCAGAGCAGAACCGGACCTCCAGACTCAACGGTCAATCTGAGCGCTGCTTGCTGGCCCACAAGGACTTTCGAGTGAGGACATTCCACCCGTAGGTCCGGTGTTCTCTCCGGAGCCCACCGGAACTTCTAGATTTGGATTCAATCGAACAACCATCTGGTTCCGTGCTGGCCACAATGCGTTTCGGTGCTCAAGGGCTGCACAGAACCGGACCAGAACCAGAGCAGAACTGGATCTTCAGGCTCATCTGTCAATCTGAGAGCTGCTTGCCGGCCCATGAGAACTTCCGAGAGCGGGATGCGCCGCCCGTAGGTCCGGCGTTCTGTCTGGAGCCCACCGTTACTACCCTGAGCCAGACAGCTGACCAGAACCGGCAGGGTTGGTCTGCCTAAATGGAACCAAGTCGGACTGGAACAGGGTTGCTGCCGTTCTGCAGAGCTGGTGAGTAAAAAATTAAGTAGCTACATATACGTATGTATGTTGTTAAAATTAGTGGGTTTAAGAGTTTAGAACTTCACTTATTGCAGGGGGGGAGAGGGGTCCGTAATGTAACCCCCACAATAAACGAGGGACTACTGTATATGGATGCAGTTTCAGAGGACATGGAGGTAGTTGGAGTGAGGACAGAGAGATGGAGGGGATGACCTGCTGTGGTGACCCCTGAAGAGGGAACAACAACAAAAAAAAAAAAAAAGAAGAAGACAAATCTCAGTGTAATACATGATGGGTTCTGCATGCACTTGCTTACCTCTTTGGGGTAGGTGAAGCAAAGCGCAGCTCTTCAAAAGAGTAGCTTTCATATGCCTGAAAAGGCACAGGATGTTAGTAGGAAAGTAAACGTAAAAAACACCTACCGGTAGCTATAGAAACCTGCTGCAGTCAATTAGCATCAACTAGTCACATTTTCCTCAATAACAAATGCTCTTTTTAATCTGCAAACTTTAATAAACCTATCCTGATGCATGCTCAATAATGCAGGCAGAAAAATCTAAAAAAGTTAAGTCTGGTCCTCTGGACAGGTTAAAAAATAAAACTATTTCAGAAACTGAAAGAAAGAAATAATAAATTGAAAGAAACTGTATGTAGGTGGCACAAAGCTGACCTTCATCATGGTTATGGCAATGTATCGTGCTTCTTTCACTATCACAGGTTCATACGTGGCCTCCAGCTTTGGAACTGGCAGACCTCCGAAGGTTAGGTCAGGACCAGAAGAAGAAGAAGGGGAGGAGCTTCCAGGCAGCCTCTGCAGCTTCTTCATGTTATCTGTCTGAACTGACTTCTTCTGAGAAACAGGTACTGCCTTCACCTCCACCTAAAGAGAAAACGAAGAATGAAAACACAGTTGTCAGAAATACCAGAACTACTTAAATTGGATTGAAACTGCAGCCTTGGAAGCAGCAAAAAGTGATGCTCGTTACCTTCATGTTAGGAACATGCACCACATCCCCATACTGGTCTTTAGTCTGAACGACCACAGTGGCTGGCCATCCGCAGCGTATGTCGTCTTTGTTCAGGATCAGAGAAGTCTTCTGAGGATCTGCGTAGGAGTCAGGCTGTAGCCATCTGGACGGAACAAACAAAGAGAGAAAAATGTAGCGTTAAAGTTTGAACAGTAGAAGCAGAACAGCTTGAAGCTTTCACATAATTCACAGTTTGTTTTTTCATTTTAATGAGTACATTTGTAAAAAGTCCTGGTTGTTAAAATTGTATTAGTGCCTGAATCAAAGCACAGTAAAGTACCTGGCCAGACGCCCTCCACTTGAGTTTGGTACACAGGTGATGAAGTCCTCAAGGAAAGAATGCTCATTGGTTTGAAGGTGGAGGGGCAGATTTCCCTCCAGAGCCTCAAGGATGGTGGGAGAGTGAGACAGAGCCAGACCCTTCCCCAGGATTCCAGAGTGGGATTTACACACCTGATATAAAAACAATGGACAGAGTAAGAAACCCTACAAGCTGAAGAGCTGTATGTTTTTTTCTCATGAATAAATTATTAAATCAGAATTGAACAGAAAACACACCTGAAGAGAGGCTTCCTCAAGAATCTCAAGATCTTCCTCCAATTCATTGCCTGAAATAAAAAATATACAGGTCAACAAATATTGTGTTCTCCTCAAAACTGTAATGTATTTCCATTATAAAGGAAAATCAAAATAGCTGCAGCAAATGTCATTCTTCATACCAATAGGAAGGGCCAAATCTTTCTTCATCAGAGCTGCAGCACACACACTGCCAAGGAACGCCAGCTCCTTTTCTAACTGGATGATACCCTGAAATGTCAGAAGCAGAAAGTCACTCTACCTTGAAAAGATGACAAGACAGAGTGCATTACAGTCACACACACACACACACAAAAAAAAACACAATATCCTAAGATATAGCAGGCCTGTTTGTTACATGGCTTGAGTCAAGTCAGATTTATTTGCACATTTAAAACAGAAACTGTTACCAAAGTGCTTAACAAAAAAAAAAAAAAAATCACAGCATCAAATAAAAAGTAACAAGGTATATTTACAGCACATGGAATAAAAATATAAAACAGAAAACATCGTTTCAAACAATGAAATGCTAAATCAGATCACCCTGTGTTAAATGTCAATGAATATATACTGAGCATAGTGTAGAGATGGATGACTTGGAAGTAGATATATCCTACTGAAATAATTGAATCAGACTAATAATCCTATTAAATGGTAAATAAAATATTAAACTGTATTAAAAAGAAAGTGTGTATGTTGAATCAAAGCAAGCACATTTGAAAATGGAGTTTTTTTTATATATTTTTTTTTTTACTTGAAACATACAGAACAGACATGAGAGATGCTGCAGTGTTGAATTTATGTTTTCTATTTAAGGGTTTATGTCATTAGATTATTATAAATGGTAAATGGACTGTAGTTACATAGAGCCTTTCTATTTTATCAAGATACTCAAAGCTCTTTACATTACAATCTATGTCCTCTTTTACCCATTCATACAGCACTCTACTAGATCTACACAAAGACTAATCAGTGCTTTACCACATCCATACACCAATGGGACACACATTGGAGGCAATGAAGGGTTCAGTGTCTTGCCCAGGGACACTTCAGCTTGTGACTGCTGGTGGAATCGAACCCCCAACTCTCACATTGGAGGACGACTGCTCTAACCACTCAGCAACAGCTGTCCCCAAGTTATTTGTATACATAAAATCAAATGCAAAAAAAATTCCTTCATTCTTCTTCTTAAAAACAATATCAGCCCTAAAAAAACCTACAAAGTCCAACTCTGTAAAGTTTCCGTACCTCATCTGGACCAGGATTAAATTCATATCCAATAGCCACACACTTGAAGCCGTAGAAGCAAGCTTTTTCATCTTTTACATAATCTGAAGCTGTTTCAAGTGAGAAGAGCACTTCATTTCCTAAAAATAGAGAAGACATAAAAAAAACTGGTGGGTGAGCAGAGTTCAATTTAAAAAATGGCTACTTGTTATAAAAGTTTTATTTTACACAGCGCATAAAGTGAAACCACTCGACTGTTTATAACACTGAAGCTGAAGCTTTGAGTCTGACAGCAGTCAAACCCTTCTCATTTATTTGTACCTGGAAGCACAAGAACAGTGGTCGGCCATCCAGTGGAGCCCGAGAACTTCTTGAGCTCGGTCCAGGTGTTAATGGTGTCGTGGACCAGAGGTTTGCCACCAAAATTGGATAGGTGGAGTCTGCGGCTGGGGATGAGCAAACGAAGAACATCCTCTGGCTGAGCAGTGCCACACTGTGGATCAAACTCAATGGTGGTCCAACGAACGCAGTCTGGAAATGAGACCTATAAAACGGTGAGATAGAATGAGATCAATTAAAAATATTTCAGTTTCACTATTAAAATCTTTATAAACTGCAGATTAACAGGAACAGTACCCTATACTGTGTGACACCAGCTTGTTTGTAAGGATGGTCACTCTCAATCACGGAGTAGTGGTTTGAGGTGGTGCAAGCTGACAGGCCCTGCTCGGGCAGATTGCCAGTGGTGCTGTCTGTTGACTGGTTGGGGTTGAAGGTGGGTGGGGCATATTTTTGATTGAGACCAGAGACGGCAGGAAGCAACTCTTGAACAAGTCCAAAGACCTCAACAGCAGCCTGGAAGAAAAATGAAGAGGTATTACACCACATGAATAGTCATATTGATGATAGATAAAACGATTTACCCTCTTGTTTTAAACGTTACCTTAGGCACCGACGCAGCAACAGGGCCGATGTAAGCCAAAATAAGAGGCAGGAGCATGGAGAAGAGGCTGGAGGAACTCAACAACTCTGGGATATCATCTACTGGCAAGACAAAACAACCAGTTTAATTTAAAAGACCCAGTGAATCATAAGTATTCCAAACAGAAGAAGTGCTTACCATCAACTGCAAATGATCTGTGAAGGAGGTCCTTTGCAGCTCGGACCACAGCACTAACCACAGACAGAGCTCTGCTGCAGTTTTTGTCCTCCTCGTTGGCTTTACTTAGCAGCTGAGACTGCAGGTCTCCATCATACTCACTCCTTCAGTAGTGAGAAGAACTTGGATCAGATTTTTTTCTTTACTGTGCAACATGTGAGAAGTCAGGTTCTGTGTTTACCTGTAGTAAAGAATCTGTGGGATCTGACCTCTGGTCTGGTTGGTTCCATTGCTACTCAAGCTGCAAGTGCTGAAGGTGAATGATACCCCATCAGAGCACTGCACTGTGGTCATACCTCCATCTCCGTTAGCCGTCCTGCTGCCGTAGTTTCGTAACCGGACTGCATACTTTACCCCTTCCTGTAATAGATTAAGACACAGAAGGATACATTTAACAGATTGTAGTCAAAAGATTCACAAGATGATAACAATTTCACCCACATTATCCTGCAGTAAGTTAAACGGATGCAGATGTTGACAAAAAGCCTTAAACATCTGTTTCTGGGAGTGCTCATATACCTTAAGTGGTACAGCCTTATCCATGCGAATCTCTGCGATGTCACTGGGAGAATCATCAGTACTGTAGGTTCCTTTCACCAGCTCAAGAGACGTCCACCTGTGAGAATGGGCCGAGTCCCCTGGGTGTTCTGTCTGAGCCTGAAATAAAACAAAATAATAGTCGTACAACAAGAAACAAAACGAACATTTGAAATGAAGGGATCATTAAGGCTGAGATGAGTCATGATTACTTACATCATCTGCGAGCACCTCTAATTCATACTCATGGATGCCGCCTCCCCCGTAGACACAGACGCCGACCAGAACAACGCCTGGCTTGTCCACAGTCAGACAGATGGCATCTGGGGAGCCGTTGCCCGTGTTCCAGCTGCGGCCCTGGCTTGTTTTGGTGAAGCGGTTGGGAGATGCTTTCACAGAGTGAAGCGAGTTCAGCCCATCAACCTAATAAACAAGTGCATGTTAAAGCATGTAGCCAAATATATCAACATTATGACACACTTCTGTTTTTTAACCTAACTGGAAAAAATTAGTTTTTTTTTTTAACTAAAAATGATCAAAGCTGTTATCTTCATGAGAAATCCAGAAAAGTTTATTTACTCTCAAAGATAAAAAAAAAGCAGAACGTCTGAGATAAAACTATCACATGCTGAGGGGAAGTAAACAATAATTATTTATTTTAGCCTCTTGACTGCAAAGAGCCAGACGCAGCTGCAGAGGGACCTGATCAGGTACTCGAGGGAGGAAGACTTGTTTCCCTGACAACAGACTGGGGAGAAAAACTGTGGCGTGAAGGGCTGCTGTCAGGTGACGTTACCGTGGCAACAGGAGTCCTGACTGCAGGGCAAGAGGTAGCAAACAATGATGATGACAGTCAGCGCGCATGTGTGATCGATGAGAGGGTGAAAGACATCTGCCACTCCCACATAATGACTCAACATACCATAAACACAGAACAAAAAGCACCCCCCCACAAACCTGTTACTGTTATTAGCAGCGGTCCAGACACCATGTCTGTCACTGTCACAAAAAACTTCAGAAACATTTTAGGTGAAAAGGCAAAGCCTTGACGAAGAGAAAGACAAGTAAGCTATGTTGTCATGATTCTGCAGTGTTGAGAGAAATTAGTGCAAACCAATAAATTTAAAACATAACTCAACGTGGATGGACAAATATGAGTCAAATTTAAAAACATAAAACTAAACAAAATGGATTGAATAACTCTCTGTTGACCCTAAAGGTGATGTATAATTATTTTTTTGTGATTGTTAAGCCCATTGGAATGCTGTGCATAAAATATGCTCTACAAAAAGAAAAAAAAAAAAAAATCACTTGACTTTTGTCTTTATGTTCCTGAAAAACAAGTTTAAAGAGCACATTCGTGACGATTGTTTTTCTTGCAGCCTGTTGTTTGTGTTGTGTGAGTGGAGTTACCTCAGAGCCCATGGCGGATGCAGTGAGCTCCGAGACGATGGAGGCCAGCAGCCCACAGGTATTGGACACCAGGTGAGGAGAGAACAGCTCCACTTCCTTCCTCAAACTCTTCCGCACTGGCAGCACCACAATCACCAGCATCTTCTCCAGAACTTCCCGGAAACTGGTCATGCCCATCAGGTTCTCCTCCGTCTAAAGCAGCGACACAGACATCTCTAAATCCCTTTGGGATTTCTTAACTGTTCACATTCAATGGTAATGACAAATAAAAGCTCATCAATAAAACATTTCCTAAGCGACAGAGTCTAAAGATGAGCAAATAACTCACATGGCTTAGTTTCTCCATATGTGCCACAAGCAGGGGGAAGCGATGCGCTAGGGCAGAGTCGTTCTCAGTGCTGACCTGTTTGACTAGTGAGCGCAGCAGCACTTCTCCATCATATGCGATTGGAAGGATGGATGTCAGCTTCACTGAGGTGTTACACAGAGCGGACATTACAGCTGCCAGCAGGCGGCTGCTGGATGTGCGGAAATTGGCTTCGGCAATGTCCTAAGGTGAGGGAAGAGAATTGTTGTTCTTCTAAGATGCTAAAACTTTTTTCTGATAATAATTAAAAAAAATGTTCAAAGCTAACGATTCTGAAATTCTGAGGATGATCATTTGCTGTATGACATCACCCTACCTGGTCAAGGCAGTTGAGCAGATCGCACAAGCAAGCCCACTGTAGAGCTGGAGTGGGATAAAAAGAGTGAAAGCAGGCGGTGAAGGTGTTGTGACACTCCTGCAGCACAGCCTCCAGCAAGGTAAGCGGCTGAGACAAGTAGCCCTGAGGGTCATTATCCAGTTTGGTCAGGCAGTTGTCCATGCCTTCTGACAGGATCTTCTTCAGTAGGCTGCGTGTCTTTCCCACACACTCTGCCAGCTTGCTTGACTCCTCCACCACAGCTTTGGTGCTGGCTAGAAGTCAAACAAGAGAGAAAAATAAACTAAGATTTGAGCAGAAGATTAAAAAAAAGTGATGAAATGTAATTTTTGTACTACACACATTGAAAACAATTCTGGCTGAAGTGAGAAAAAGCAGCATCAATGCCTATTTGTCCACCCTTTTAAACACAAATCACCAATAAAACTATATTGATATCCCAGTTTCTTTGCTGCAAAGAACCATTACACAATCAACCCTTGGATGCATTCAAGTGTTTTACGTGGTTTTCCTACCAGTGATGGGAAATATTTCACAGATGTAGACCCTGAGCAGGCGGAGGCAGCATGTGCCAACAAAGCGCAGTCTCTCCAGGTCCAGCAGTGTGGCTGTGTACTGGAAACCCTTCAGCCCTCGGAGTTCCTCAACACCCAAGACCAGCGTGGTCCAGCTCCAGTGAAGGATACTCAGCAGAGACTCAAAACACTCCTACAAACAGAGATGCAATCAGTGCTGTAAAAAAACCTCTTACGACAGCGACAGGTTTACTGTGAGCCACTGATAAAAACACAAACGGCACTCACCACTGAAACCGTACGGGCAAATGAACGTTTCAGGATGTGGACTGGTTCACTGCTCTGCTGTTTTCCTTTAGATGCATTGCCATCATTTGAAGGAAGTCTAATGTAAAAAAAAAAAAAACAGCTGTTAACCCTGTCAGCAAAAAAACTTTAGACAAAATATAGAAAACTTTACGTACCTGTAAAGAAGCTGAGGTATCTGACCCGCATTAACATCTGTACCGTTGTTTGACTTTTTAGAGCTTTTAAACTGAAAGACCACACTAAAAAAAAAGACATTAAAAAGGAAACAACGGTAATTATGATTTACAATGCCAAACACATACTGTATGTATATATGCACAAAGTTATTACAGTATTTGGATAGTAAATGGGTTTTACCCATCATCAGTCGTGATGGTTGCCTGTCCATGGGAACCACAGTCACTGCTGGGACCAGACACTCGGGCCCATGCCACGTACCACCAGCCAAGCTGCAGCAGCACCGGTTCATCAAACATCATGGCATATTTCTCCCTGAAAACAAACAGGAACAGAAACCATAAGAAAATTATATTGGCATAGCTTTTTTTTTACAAAAATAGCAGCAAACAGACAAATATGTATCTATTTATATATTTTGGTGAAAAAGAATGATGCTTCAGCCATACCTGGCTGCACAGTCGTAGGCCAGAACATCAGTCTCAGCGAGCAGATCACCGTCTGTCTCATGGTCGCCCCCATCGGGTCCCAGCTCAAAAAGCTACACAACAATGTTCATTTGAGACATACCAAAACAGCTACAACAATAAATCTATTCAAACAAACAAGAGGAACTGAGGTCTGTAGAAAACATTTAGAGAAACATGCGTTTATGGCAACAATAACAATTAGATTTAACCATCTTTGCAGAAAAAATCTGTTGAAGGATTTGTTACCTTGATCTTGGCGGTGTACTCCCCTCGTCCACCAAACAGGCCCAGCCCACCCAGCAAGATGTCAGCATCGGCACAGAAGCGGATGGCTTCCACAGAGTGGGCTGAGTAGCCCCAACCACCACCATGGCCTATAATTTTATTTGAAATCAGTAAAAAAATAAGAAGGCAACAAAGAAAAGTCATCTTTAATCTATTGAGATGTTTAAATTAAGTTGTTTACTAATCAATACAACAAAATTAGCTCATGTGAATTAAATTATGCAATAAAGTCTGATTGTTTTTCCTTACGAGATTAAAGCCAGATTTAATTTTGTTATTTTCATGTAGGCATTTAATAGCAACATGCATCTTCCACTCCTTTAAAAAGTGAAGTCTAAAGTCTTACTCTCAAAGCGATTGACGACACTGTAGTCCTCCTTCGAGTAGACCTTCATCACCGCCTGGGTTTCTTCTTCCGCACTAGTTACACCCATTTTTAGCTCCTGCATGGCTGCTAATGTATCCAGACAACCTAAAAAGAAAACCCATTGGGTGTAAGTCGTTAAAACTGCAAACATTATTTATAATACAGGTGACCCTCGGTTTCCGGCGTCATCGGTTTACGGCGTTTCGCGTTTACGGCCGCCACCCCCAGTGACATC
>JAVCKU010000150.1:19123866-19135570 GCA_032273985.1 Hypsolebias coamazonicus | reverse complement strand
GAGGAGATATATGGATGCAGTTAGAGAAGACATGAAGGTAGTTGGAGTGAGGACAGAGGATGCAGAGGACAGAGTGAAGTTGTGGAGGAAGACTCGCTGTGGCGACCCCTGAAGAGGGAACAGCCGAAAGAAGGAAAAAAAAAGAAGTCAGCTACTTTTACAGAAACTGAGCTAAAATTAAGGGTGGTAGTGGCTGAGAGTCATTCCCAGTCTAATCTGATTGTTAAAATATTTCATTACATCTTTGCAGAAATCTTTGCAACTGTTGGAGTCATCCCTGTCTGTTTGTTAGCAAAATATCTAATGAATCATTGGACAGATGTGAATGAAACTCTCAGAGAGTTCAATGTGTTTATTGATCAACTGATGTTTGAAGTCAACTCAGTAAACATGGCTGCACGTATGATCTTTATTTAAAACTCTGGCGTTCAAGGCAGTGTGCAAAATGCATTCCTTTAAGGAATGCTATGTTTGAACAATAGTTAATGATTTCAATAAGCCAGAATTTATTGAACATTTTTTAAATAGGCTTGAGAAAAAGTTCTTCAGGCTTTCAAAAAGTATTAAAAGTTTTACTTACAGATGTTTTTTTTTACACATCTATTAGCTAAAAACTATTTCAGCATGGTGTGTGATGATTTTTCTAAAGGACAAAGTTCTAAAGAACAGGCTAAAAGCAAAGTTTTTGCAGAGTACTCTGTTGTAAAAAAATACTGTTTTATGTTTGTCATGCTGTGTTATTTGTTTACAGTTAATTAAATCTGAGCTATTACATTGTCCTAAACAATTTCAAGTTAAGTGACTTCAAAGAGTTTTTACGCATTGTTTATTAATAATGCTTTACTAACATATTAAGATATTCAGGCACAAGGACTGGACTAAATATTTGTTAAAAGGCAGCAAGTGTCCAAAAAAGGTCTTTTAAAGTTCTTGTTATAATTCTTTATTTATTTAATGAATAATTTAGTTCTTAATAAAATCATTTTTGATTATGCAAAAAAATATATATATAAACATTGAATAGTTCAAGTAAATCACTTTAGACATCTTAAGAAAGAAAGAAAGAAAGAAAGGTAGCTTTGGTTTTACAAAGCAGAGCTTCTTCATGCAAGTGGAATGGTTTGCGTTATGACCCCTTTTGTCCTTTTGTGCGCGCCGTAGAAACAGGAAATGCAAAGGAAGCTCCAAACAAACACAATAAACAGAGAAATTTTCACCGAAAGTTTCTTAAAATGAACAGTCAGAACTCTGCTTTAATAAACAACAAATCGCAATGCGTGTTTTTTAATGCAGACTCAGAAGACTATCGATGTGTAAGTAACCAGCTTCAGTTTTAGCTCATTTGCTATGAAACGAGTTAGCTACATACGTGCTAGCCTGCTAATTTAATGTAAACACGAAATTCACATGAATCTTATTTTAATGTTTAGTCGACTGACTAGTTGCTTGAACGGAGCTCTGACACCTACATATTTCTACATGATAAGTGAAATGAGCTGCCGACCATTTTAACATCATTTTCCATCTATTTCCTCCTCCTTGATGCAGCTAGTTGTTTTCTGATAAGAGCAGGGCTGTGGGTAAGTGAAGGTAAACATTAAAACTGCAAGTACTTAATCAATAATGACCCATAACTTAACAAAATGAACCAGATGAGTTTAGACAGCTTTTTAAAATTTATGTATTGATAAAATACTCATGCAGACATAATTTAATTTCCAAGACTCGTAAAGTTTGTGTTATTCCGTTGAATAAATTATTATATAACTCATAACAAATCAGGATGCTGTAGCAAACAGGTCCAACTCAAACCTTTTTGTGGTCATCATAATTTTTACATTCATATTTACATATTACATATACTGTATTATAATATTCCTGCAGTGACCTGTTAGCATCTATTGTTCAAGTTTAATTAAAATATTAGAATAAGGCAAGAAGTATGTGTATTAGTGTATTGATCAGAATGACGACCTGCATGTCTCCAATTAGCAGAGATGAAGAGGAGTTTATGCAAATCTCACATTTGCATCAATAGAACTGAATATTTGTTCATTTATTGGTTTTCCTCATGGAACAGTAGACAAATGTTTAAAAAGTTAAAAGTGTTGCAAAAAAAATAGGAGTGTGTTCTGAAAATCTTAATTAAGTGCTATTAAAGTAATTTATCTATTTGTCACTGGTTCATGTATTGATTTATATTTATCAGTTTAGAAAAGTTTTTAAAATTTGCAAAACTCTTTACTTGCAAATGTGATCTTAATTCAAGTCAGCATTGTAATATTTCATCGTTGCTAATTAACTGAATTGATTGCAACATGTGATAAGTGATTAATCAACCAACTGCAAAATGATCAGTAACAATGTATTTTGATAACTGATTAATTATACTTGAGATTATTAATGCACATTTTTTCATGTTTAGCGACAAATATTCATGTTTTTCACATTAGTGTGAATGTTGTATGTAAAAATTATAAGCAACAAGTCCTTGGCTTTAACCATTACTGTTGGTTTTATGCTTTTTTCTTTAACAAATCCAAAATATTTTCTACTATATTGATTATGGTGATCAAAATGTGGGTGTTTAATAAAATCCCAGACTATGTGGGAGGAAAAACAAATCAGTCTGTTTTTGGCACAAAACAGTAGATTTTTAAAACGTGTTGTTAATGCAATTTATTGCGAAAATAATAATGATAAATCTGGGCCTTTTTAACATTCCTGCAGTGACCTGTTGACATTAATTGTTCAAGTTTAATTAAAATATTAGAATAAGGCGAGAAGTATGTAAAATGTTAGTAGTTCTGCAGTTTAGAATGTCTATAAAAATCTAAAATCAACAGTCATAAATTTACATAAAACTCTGAAATTAAGGGAATATTCTGGAAAGGGTGTTCCTGTTGCCTCAGCAACGTTCTTGCATGAATGATTGTAGATTTACAGACTCATCAATGAAGTTCTTGTTTGTCGTGACTGTCCCGCAGATACAGCTTTTGACCAAACTGTGATGTTACAGATATGAGTTTCCCATCTCTCTGCTTTGCATGCGAGACGGCTGCTGGCCTTTTCTCTTCCCCTGAAGCTGAAACTGAGTCACACATTTATCATTCTCATCATTCCTTTGCTCTTTCCCTTCTCCTTTCCTTACCTCTTTGGGTTCTCCAAGTTTAATGCTTAACAAATATGCAAACCCCCAGTTTCTAGCCTCATTATCACATCTGCATGCATCTGTATTTCACATCTCTCAGCTGTCACTTACCAGCCCTTCTTTGTTTACGACACGGTAAAATAGGTCGAATACGTACCAATGTGACGTTTGCAGACACCTTTGAGCGCACGTCTCAGGTGTCAGTACATTGCAGATGTTTGTGTTTCTTATGCTTGGGTTCCCTGAGTGCAAGTTTAATTTCGTTATCCCTCCAGTCTTCAGCATGTTTGCACACACACACATACACACACGTACACAGCCACACACAGAAGGCAAGCTTAAACAAATGGCAAACTTGTCAGCCTGGTGCTGTCTAAGCTACTGATTATTTTGATCACAGTGCACTATTTGCATTGCACTTCTGAACGTGTTTCCTAAGTGCGAGTGTTTTACCTAAAAGCAAACACAAATCACAGGGCAACTCAGCTAACCACTTTAATACGTGTTAGTCGGAGCCATGGAGTAATCAATTGTTTTTAATTTGCAGGTGGTGATTTTATCAGTAAAACGAGCCACAGGAACCTTCTCCTTACTAGGATGGTAAATATTTCTTTAAGTTGCATTTCCTTCTAATTATTGAATTTTCAAATGATTTGTTTTTTCACATTGACACATTAAAATGCACAAAGTTTAGTTTGATGAGGCGAAACTTTTTAAACTTTTTTTTGCCAATGTTTCAGGCAGCAAACGTCAGCAAGTATGCTTTCAGAATAAAAGTCCATTATTCCTTGAAGAAACGCATATCGCTGACTGCCCTTTTTGCCAGAGTTTTAAACAGATATTGTTTATTATAAAGGAATTATGTGCAAAATAACTTCTTGGATGGTGTTTTTGTAGTTGGAATAAGCACAAACTTGAAAGTTAAGACTCCAAAACACGCTCTCCTTAAAATGATTAACATTCTTTTAATTTTTCCATGACACTCTTCAGTCAAGTCTTTTAAAAAATAAGACCACCACAACAAAATTGTTTAATTGTCCACCAAATAGTCCACCCAACACATATTCCAAGCAGTATTTCTATAAAAGGGCTTTGAAGGAGTAAAACCATTGACTACCAGAGGAATGTACATATGCCACAACATGTTAGTTTTGTCTTCACAGGTCTGTAAGACAGTTTAGAAAAAAAAAAAAAAGACATTTTAACTAGAGATGCACGATATTGGATTTTTAGTCAATATCCGATATGCCAATATGTTAAAACTTATTTGGCCGATAAACAATACCGATACAGATGAATATTTTTTTTTCCTAGGCCTACTTACAGAGACGACATATCTTTCTCTGCGGTGGAATTAAAATACAACATTATTCTGCATGGTCTTTGTCAGTTTGACCTGCTACCAAATGTAGATGCCAAAAAGGGGTCTGAAAATAATGATCAACACAAATCTCCTTGTCACTGGGTTGTCATACAAAAACAGCAATTTATATGCACTGCCTGGCCAAAAAATAAGACGCCACCTGGATTTAACTAAGCGAATAGTTACGAGCCTCCTATTGGATAATTACTGGGTGATTATCTTCCGGCTAGTAACAAATTATTTAATCCCAACTGGTGCAATGAGTTGCTTCTCATTTCTTAAACAACCATGTTGAAAGACACATCGCATGGTTGTGGAAAAGATGTCAGTCTGTTTGAGAAGGGTCAAATCAATGGCGTGTGTTACGTCCACCAAGAACACAACATATTAAAAGGAGGACACGGACTCAAAACATAAGGGTTCAAACTTTCATTTTATTAAAACAGGCTTCCTGCTGGAGAAAAAGAAGCTTTAAATGAACCCCTAATTCTCGTGTCCAGCCAAAAAGCACAAAAACCCAAAGTAGCAACTTAAAGATGGACCTGGTGAGCCGCCCAAACCAAACAAAAAGATACAGCAGAGGGCCAACCCTATACAGGGCCATCGAAGCCGCTGCTGACACCAGACTAAATCTACCAAAAAAAACTATTACCAAAAGAAGGAGCGAAAATAGGACTACCGGTCCCACCATGCCAAAATTACTACAAAAGAAACATACAAAAAGTGAACAAAATGCCTGAGGTGGCTGAGCTGCCAGCTGCAGGACTCATTTAGAGAGAGGTCCAAAAAACAGAGGGAGTCTGGACAGGTTTCAAAAAAGGGTGTGTCTCAAAGAGGGCCAAAAAACAGAGTGAGCCTGAGAGGGAGCTCCCTGAAACCAGCTTGTATATGGGTGGGCAGAAAAGGCCACCACAGCCCAAAACAATTAAAGGCTGATTTAACTCACTCAAACCATCTCTACTAGAACAAAACATTGAGGCCAATGTGCCTGGCATGTAACAGCATGCATCAAGCAGAGAAAACATCTAAGGAGATTGCAGAAACTACTAAAATTGGAACTGTCCATCGCATTATTGAAAACTGGAAGGATAGTGGGGACCAATAATCTTCGAGGAAGAAATGTAGCCATAAAAAAAAATCCTGAATGATCGTGATTGGCGATCACTTAAACATTTGGTGAAATCAAATCAAAGAAAAACAGTAGCACTCAGGGCTATGTTGAATAGTGAAAGTAAGAGCATTTCCACATGCACAATGCGAAGGGAACTCATGGAATTGGGACTGAACAGCTGTGTAGCCTTAAGAAAAGCACTAACCAGTGAGGCTAACCTGAAAAAAGGCTTTGGTTTGCTAGGGAGCATAAAGATTGGGACTCTGGAGCAATGAAAGAAGGTCATGTGGTCTGATGAGTCCAGATTTACCCTGTACCAGAGTGATGGGCGCATCAGTATAAGAAGAGAAGCAGGTGAAATGATGCACCCATCATGCTTAGTGCCTAGTCAACAATGAAAGATCTTGGTGAAAAATTAATGCAACACTGAATGGAAATAGATCTTGTGACATTGCAGAAGCTTATTGAAACAATGCCACAGATAATGCATGCCATAATCAAAACTAAAGGTGGTCCAACAAAATATTAGTGTGTGACCTTTTTTGGTGGCGACTTTTTTTGGCCAGGCAGTGCAGGTGAGTTACTGACTTTGTGTATGAAGAATGGCTGCATAACGGCGGAAGAAAAGTCCTTATCAAAAATTGGGTTGCCATTTTAAACTCCAAGATGGCTGGCTGCCACTATACTGTATAATAAATGTAAACCAATCACCACAATCATTGAAGGATCCAGTTTTATTATTTTATTTATTTTTTTTTTACATTGCTAACAGGGTCCTCAAATGAGTGAAAATTAAGCTATGCTGGACAAGGCCACCATTGGCCACACCCTGGCTTCATCACTGTATCTGGTTTTGGGTACAATTGCTCCCGCTTCTCAACAGGATTTATCTTAACTTAGTTCTACAAAGTGTAACTCATGCCCACTTTAATATCCATCCATCCATCCATTATATTTTACTCACTTCTTCCATTTTTGGGTCACGGAGGTCGCCGGTGCCCATGTCCAGCAATCACTGTGCGAGTTTTAGCTGTTTTCTTATCATTTCTTTTGCAAATACTCAATACTCCTGAAACTTTTGCTTTACAGTATTTTTACACTTAGTTTTCCCACATTAAAATAATTTAAACACCCCCCCCCCACCCACCCACCCACACACACACCCTCTTTGCAAGAATATGGTCTTTTCGTTTGGCTTAAATTGTAAAAATCTAAAGTTAAAAATCATTAGATATTTTTTTCTTTATAATGTCACCCCTACTGGCCAAAAAAAAAATCACCAACAAACCTAAAGTGGCCCATGGGCCACCAGTTGATAATCACAGTTGTAGCAGGTTATTGCAGCTTTGGACACATTTTATTTAGTGTGTGAATGTGTAAAAATGGCTCTTGATCATAAAGGTTGCAGACCTCTGGGTTAGACCCAAGCACAGGCAGACACAAGGAGCACGAAGTAAAATGAAGATGGATTTATTAATAGACAAAACTAAAGGCTGAACATGTCAGCAAAACTTCCATTAAACACGGAGGGAGCAGGAACGCAACAGACTGAGGGGAAACACAAATACAAACAGGTGTGAGTGATGAGTAGCATATAAACACAGTCAAAACACGAGGATCACAAGACAAAAATACAAATCACAAGGGGAATAGAGACAAGAGCAACTCAAAGAAAGTAACAGAAAAACACAAATTACGTCAATTTATTACATCAAAAACTGAAGAGACGAAGTTAATGACATTTCACCAGAGTGTCCTCAGGAGACGTATGATGAACACCAGGAACCATTTCAGATATGTCAAGCACCACTGAACAACATATATAGACTGGTGGGATTACATTTCTGAGTCTCGGTGCATCAATCACATCAGATTTCATTCAGAATGATCAACTTTCTAATCAAATGTCTGGTTGTTTTTTGCATTAGCTGTAATTTCATTTCATTGTAATTTCATTGTAATTTCATTGGTTCAGTATTAATTTGAGAGGTAAAAACAGATGATTATTTAAATATGTAAAAATAAATGGAAACAATATGAATACATTTTAGCATCATTAACATTCTCATTTGACTGTTAGTGATGTTGTGTCTTAGCTGATTTATTTTTAATCCTTCAGTTTCCTTAAAAAATAAAAATAAATAAAAAATTGCCCCAGAATGTGTTCCCACCAGTCCAAGCTTCTGCAGCACCAATTGAATGCAGTTATGTTACAGACTCCCCTTCTTGTTTTGCTGTTTCTTAAACATTAGCCTCATAAAACCTGAAGCCATCAGCTGGAACACTAAAACCACTGGCACGTAAACTGATCTTATTGCAGTGCAGCTTTCTACTACTCCCCCTCACCCCCATCATAGTAACAATGTGCCTTTCCACGTTAAAGGAAATCATTTGGTGTGTTCCAAAATGACAGAAAACACAGTTGAGTTGCTCTGCAAGAAGTTTGCAATAGGCTCATGATTAAAATCTATTGTTTTGGAACATTACAGAATGTCTTAAATAATTCATTTTCATGCAGCGATTACATTTTTTTTAATTAAAACTGCATTTGTGTCCCTGATGACAGACTTACAGAACATGAGCACAGCTCAGAGTGACTCCACTGTGCCCTTCTGAAACTTAATCCATCACACTGAACGGCCCTAGCTGCTGAGCTGAAGCCACCTGAGCAGGAAAACATGCTGTGGATCTTTGATCAGTCCTCGTTTTAGTGGCTGCCAATGCTGTTGTTGAGTAGTGTTTTTTTTTTTTTTGTCCTGAGACTAAACCGGCTATCACAGCAGATGGAGTTGGTGCAGCCAGGGGAAGCGTCAGCCTCTGTTTAAACAAATTAGCCAAAGGCAAAACCTTAAATATTTTACTGCTGGCTGCACAGACGTGTTCATTGGATCATCCATATCAATGTTCCTGAGCCTGTCAGGCAGTTTGAACCAGATGGCTACAGTCAGTGAAGGCAGGAGCCGTGAAAGCTGCAGTGGTTTTATTGGTTTCACTGATGGAGATGCTGATATTTTCATGTTAATAATATTTATAGCCTTGGGACTTCAAGAAATGGAAAGTCAAGGAACAAATGTTTAGTGGCACTGATAAAATTATTTAAAAATGTGCACAAGAGTAAAGTGGACACATGGAGACTGAGTATTTATAGAGCTGGCTACACAAGTACACTCATTTAGCTTCATTGCTCAACTATAAAAATACAACTGATGTTCTGCCTTAGCTGATTTATTTTTAATCAGTCAGTTTTCTTAAAAAAAAAAAAAAAAGCCCCAGAATTTGTGTTCCCACCAGTCCACGCTTCTGCAGTACCAATAAGAGCACTGGTAAGAGACAGAAGATGCCAGTGGCGATTTTAGCCTCTTTTTGGGCAAGCACCCCAAAAGATTTATTTTTTATTTTTTTATTTTTGCACGCAGCACCAGTGGCTCCCTCAACCCACAGAGGAAGAAGCGGATAAAGATAATGGATGGATGGAGTCTGATCCTCAACGCCACTGTCAATCAGTCCAGCAGGCTTGTCAACAACTGACCAATCAGCGATCTCAGTTTGTCCCAAAGTGAAACGCCCCTTACCTGCAGGAGCTCCACCCCCTTTTCCTCCGACAACATTGTTGGGGGTTTGCATTTCGAGTGCTTTGCAGTCAGAAGGATTTCGTGAAAAATCACCAGGAAAAAATGTTTAAACGTTATCAGTGGGGAACAATTCAGACAGCGTTACTCTGAGTGTTTAGAGGGTGGAATACAGTTTATTTCATTCAATTTGCTTTATTTATATTGTGTCAATTCACAACAAAATTGTCTCAGGGCAATTTACAGGACCATTCACATACAAACCAATTACAGGTAGTCCTCGGGTTACAACGGTCTCGAGTTACGACGTTTCGTACTTATGACACACCTCCCATTGACTTTGAATAGCCTTTTTTCAAGTTACACAGCGCCGTTTCTTTTGTGTGTGGGATGTAAATACATTTCCCTCTTAAGACCCTGCTTTCCCTTCAAGACCCTGTGGACTTCTTCCACTCTCTGGCGTCCATTTTGTTGTGGTAAACAACAACGTGCCGCTGGAGGAGCTCATTCGTAGTGACATGGGGGAAGTTGCTGTGTTTGTTTGTGCTCTTTGTGCTCTAAGGCAGTGCAGCCTGTAAAAATAGCAGCTCTTGTTCTAATAAACTCCGTTGGTTGGACTTAACTGTAAACACTCCTGACCGAGGTGGATTGGAGTTTAAAGAAAAAAGAGAAAGAGAACCAGCGGCGCAGAGTGGCGGAGGGATACAGGTACAGTTTTTTTTACTCTTTTATTTCATTATGAAACGTACTATGCAGTATTTTATGTGTTTTTTGATAATTATGCAGAGTCCTGTGTTAGGATAGGCTAAGTGCTTGGTAAAACAGGTACCGTACATGTATATGGTACGGTAATTACGTACGTTCCGATTTACGTCGAAAATTGGTTTACGCCACCGCGTAGGAACGGCTCTACGTCGTAAGTCGAGGACTACCTGTATAAAAGTTTAGATTGTTATCAATTTAATGTAAAAACTTCTACAGGTATTTCTAAGCGAAAATAGCAGCAGCAGCAAGCTGTAGCACCTAGGTTAAGAATGTAATCATGTTTATAGCAAAATAAATATGTGAATGTGGCAGTGGTGTAAAAGTCTCTAAGATAGCATTTGCAGGAACTGCTATGAAATGTGTTGGGACAGAAAGTCCCAGCGGTCCACATTTGTTAGGAAAGTCGTCAACTCGTCAGCATTAAACTTTATTTCTCCAAACTCAGTTACGTACATCAGGCAGTAAACCGATTTTTTTTCCAACCTTTCCACAGAACTTCACTTAGAAAGATCTTTATGAAGCTGATAACACTAAATAAGTTCAAAAATAATCTTGAAAAATTCCCATATGAGGACATTGTGGTGTCACTGACAATAATATTCACATAAATCTTAAGCTTTTATGATTTTACATCTTCAACAAATTTTACATGATTTACCGTTATGCTTGGAACTGGTTCTACTTTTAAGTTTCAACTAATGTGCTTTTTTTGGTCCAGTTAAATAAAATATAAATTGCTGTAAATTGACAGAATCGGTTTTACGGTGAGCCCGTTATTTGATAAGTTATGCAAAGAGACAGTAAAACGGTGTCTTGATAGGAGGGAAATGTGTTTGTGATTTGAGGCCAGTGCAGCACATGATGGACTGATCACATGCAGCGCCTGCATACCATTACCCCCATGCTAACCAGGAGTGATGGAGAGAAGTGGAAACGGAGGTTGCGGGGTTAAGGACTCCCCTCATATTATCCTGCCTCTGTAAGAACCTAAAGTGGACCACACATGTGTCCCTGGGGAGGAGACGCACAGGAGCGACTCACCTTTCTTGGCTTCTCCTGCCCAGTGTCAAGCACATACATGGTGCGTCATAAAAAGGTCCTCTTGAGTTTCTGAGAACTCCTCACCTCTGAGGTTAGATGAAAATACGACATGATCTGACTGACAGAGGAAGGCTTCAGAAAGGACGGCTCTGTTGGAACTGTTTTGGTCAAATTTGGAAAATCGTGTTATGAGCAATTGTTCATGATGTTATTAAATATGTCATTGTTCAGAGGATGTGTTGGAGATGATGCTCAGCTACTACCAAACCAAATTTTAATTTAATAGACTCAAATCAAACTGAGTTATATCCATTTTTGTATTTGCTAAATTTGATGAGCTGTCGTGGCCATCTTAGATCTACATCCATCAAATGCATTCTGTGAGTTTTGTTCTAAAATATCCACTGGTTCATGAGATATTCTGCTAACGATCAAATGGAGTTGACTCCAATTGTTGATTTTAAAGATCCAATTAAATATTTTTCATGATCATTTAATGCCTGCAGTGGTTCCCAACACTGGTCCTTGAGGAACCCCATCCTGCAAGCTTTAGTTGTTTCCCTGCTTTGACATACATAATTTGAATGAGAGTGTAATAAACAGGCTTATAGCAGAACTTGATGAAGCAATTAAATCACTCAGTCAGATGTTTTGGAGCAGTAAAAACACCAACACATGCAGGATGGTGTTCACCAAGGACCAGG
>JAVCKU010000150.1:19026229-19037690 GCA_032273985.1 Hypsolebias coamazonicus | reverse complement strand
GTGAAGGGGGGGGGGGGCTGAAAGGAGAGCAGTTTTATTGCACCGCCTGGCTTTCAAAGCTAGAATGTATTATCTTCTGTGCATGGACGTGTCTGGGTTCCTTATAGCTCCGATGTCAGCACTAGGCTTAATATGAGAGTTTTTGCACATCAGGGCTCATCACAACGTCTTTATGTCATAAAGTGTGGTTCAAAACAAAAACAAAGCTTTAATTGTTGCTTCAAGCATTGAAATGGAGTTCAGTGGAAAAGCTTGAACGAATAAACTTGGAGCTTTTGATTGTTTCAGAGGAGCAGCAGGACTGATGAGCTAAAGGCTAGTCTGAATATGAAGGGTGCGTGTGCCTGTTAGCCGTCAGAGCTTCTGAAGATTTGAGTTGAGACTGAAGGGCGTTCATGGAATAAACGTCTATACTGCGGTGACGTGTCGTACAATTCACCAAGAAAAATTTCCCATCTGAACTGTACATTTGAGACTAAACCTTTATTTCCCCAAAATGATTTAAAATACAGTAAGTAATGCATTGTTTTATATAAATGTTTTATACAACACCTGAATCATTCAAATAGTCACTTTCTCCCATCATATTTGTCTGCTTTCATATGTTTCATTAATATTTTGCAGCCGTGTCCAAACTACGTTCTCAGATGTTACAAGGTTCTCAGATGCAGGGCACTTTCTACACTTCATATTTACTGAACACGTCTTAAAACAACCCCAAGTTTCAAAATTTCACAGCAATTGAAGCAAACGCTAACTTTTAAATCTTTTTTATAAGATCACTTTGTCACTTTTAAATTACATATTGCTTAAACAAGTATGGAGGTGGAGAGCCATAAAGATACTTGACATTCAAACACTTCTGTAATATGTTTAATGTTTTTCTTAGTCTAATCCCTAAAATATTTATAACTCAAATTATTTTTTTCAGTCTGTGATGCTTACGTCTGTTTCAATTAAATAGTTATCAACTTAAACTGAGCCGAAATAATAAACCAACTTGGAAAAAAGTAAAGCTAAGTGGGCAAGTTAAGCCTGCAAAGGTTTTAGTTTAGGAATACATTAACAAACAACATGAGAAATATAAATTGTGCAGATTTTTCTCTCATATGAAGAATTTTTTTAAATGTATTTGCAATGAGAACGTAGTCTATAAAGTACCTATTCTTCATAACTTTGCCAGCAAATCCAAGTTTAAAATAGCCAAACTATTTCTTTATTCAATACTTTTTTTTAATTGTCCAAATATATGACAAAAGCTATGACTGCATTAAAAAAACAACGTGAAACTAGGCTCCAGTAAACGCGTGCATCTCCGTTACAATTGGGTCCTTTGGTGGCATAAAGAGCCATTTAGTCCCCATTTGGCGCCGGATGAATAGAACCAGTTCAGCGGCCACCACCCGGGCCCCAGTGACATCCACAAGGGTGGTGGTAGTGGTAGTGGTGGGGGTGCTCACAATGTCCCTGTTGTTGAACCATGCACCGACTTGCGTGCGGCTGTGTAGCGGGTCGGGAGGATGCGGGGGCCCCTTGTTTACAGCTCTGATAATGTGACAGCCGCCATGATCGCCCTCCATCTCTCCCTCTTTGTGATAAATCTTAAAAAAAAGAGAAACAGCTTGTCAACTTTTCACAAGGTCTTCATTGTAAAGATCAGTTGGACTATTTGGCACGCGCCGGCCTGATAATCGATAACAATTAACACTGCACTGCCCCCCCACCCCCTCCTCATTGTGATGCTGGTGTTGATGAGAGTGTGGCCTGTGGCAGAATAGTTTGCAGCCAGGCCGCACTCCTGCTCCTTTTGGATACTCAGATTTGTTCCCACTCGTTTCCGTTTTGTTCACCTGCATGTGCAAAATGTCCTCTTTTTTTTTCTCTCTCTCTCTCTGTTTGGGCACACGTTCACTGCGTGTGTGTCTAATCCGTGTTTATCCTCACCCCACCCTCTTCGCTGCAGAGATTATCCTGCGTCACAGCGCTTTTTTTTATAGAGCTGATCGGAGCTCTGTGCTTCAGAGCCTGGCAAAGCTCCAAGGACAAAAAGCAGGAGGGCGCTTGGAGCCGACGTACAGTCAGACCTACATTATGTTCCCGCCGGTGGCACAACTTGAGGGTTTCTCTAGGTTGGCAAAGGCCAGGTTTCAGAAGGGGATGGGGGGCAATACCGTCACAGAAAAGTTTAGCTTTTAGTCTTAAATTTAAGCACTCGGGTTATTGAAGTGTACAAATTATGCAAGTTAACACTTAACTGAGTGGTATTTGTCATGTTTCTCTTAGTTTCATCAGAGACTCACAGTTTTGCTCAGTTGTTGACACTTTGATGGTTGGGAGGTCTTGAAATCGTCGCCACTCGTAAAATTTCACGGGAAAAACCATTTCAGATTTCAAAAGGGGTGTGCAAACTCAAAACCAGTAAGTTAGTAGAGTTGGGACGTTTTGTGGCGATGGCCTTGATATTTGTTCAGCGTTGTGCAAAATGCACACAAATAATTGACTGACCTATAAACGGGGTGAGACGTTTTAAACCCTGCCACTGTTTCCCGCGAGTCTTTATCGACCTTTCGAGCAGCAGAGATATGATAAAGGCAGCGCTCAACAGTTGTTTTCACTTTGCATGTGCGTCACTTGCTCATTAATCAGCGTGCAGAGAAGAAGGTGACGCTCCAGAATGGTGACACCGCACCGTGCACAGTGCACACACAGAGGGAAAAGAGGCCTCCGCCGAGGAGGAGACGATAAGCCGAGCCCGTGTTTGTTTTTGTTTCCACACCACGGGTCACGGCGAGGTCAAGTAGAAACAGGAAACAAAAGAAAAGAGGCAGAAAATTATTTTTAGTTTGTAAAAAAGTAGTCCTTTTGTTTCCTTTTGTTTACACGTCAACCTTTAACATGAAACAACACCGAAGTACCGAACCCAGCTCCGCCAGGCAGCCGATGGTTTTCTGTTTAATTGTGCGAGTCGGCGGTCTGCTCCTTAAATGCAGCCCCCCCTCCCTGTTTTCCCCCAGCCTTCCTCCTCTTGCTGCTGTGTGACGGATTGGTTGGCCCTCGGGAGTTGTTTGTTGCCCAAACTATTCTTAGCTGCAGGGCTGGGCGTCCACGCGAAGCCTTCGACATGTCTCTGTCTCTATGGTGTGATGTTGTGTTGGAGGTTGTGTCCCTGAAAATCCCAGAACAGCAGACTCGCTGACATCTAACAAGACGCTGTGGGACGTTCGACACCCTGACGTCCTGCAGCTCCTCTGTCTTACTCCACTTATTGATGGTTAATATTTTCTGCTAAATACTTAAAAAAAACTGGTTAAACTATTAATCATTCATTTAACATTTGCAGAAATGTCAAGCTAATGTTTTAGTTTTACCTGGAATGTGAATTTCTGCATTCCACCAGGTGCTCTCCTGACCTTTGACCCATGCACCCTCTTGGTTATGATACAGATGCCTCTTGTGATTATTATGAGCACACAGGTCGTGAAGTCATTCCATTATTGTTCTTAAAGAGAAAAATGGTTCGTTGCCCATAACTGGAAGGGGGAAGGCCATTGAGTGTGCGTCTAAAACAGATCAGGCAGGACCTGATTTAGGATGGCAGCCACGGCTACTCAACCGATAGAGACGGGGTAGAGGTAGGGCAGCTGACCTGGGACCAGAAAGTTGCAGGTTCAACTCCCCACACCTAATCCCTAACTGCTCCCCGGGCGCACACATAGCTGCCCACTGCGCCACCTGGGTGCATCTCAGGTGTGATGGGTTAAACGCAGAGAACTCGTTTCAATGAGGACTTTCTTCTTCTTCTTCGACCTTAGTCAACACAGAAATAGCTTTCCTCTAGTCAGCGTTACAGATGTTATACTAAAACTTGATGTGGTAATAGTGGAGAGTCATTTATAGAACGCACTGAGCGCTTTGTGCACAAAGTTTCTCACAGAGTGAAACTATAACGTTGTCATTTCACATCATGAGGTGAGTTCAGTTTAAAACTGTAGCAGCAGGTAAAATGTGTTCCTTCAGGATTGCTAAGGAATTCACTTTATTCTTCTGTCTGTCCCAGCTGCTGCATTAATTCTGTAAAGTGAGAATTTAAATGTTCAACAGCACAAGCCAAGAAGAAGTGTTGGTAAGTTGTAGGTGGATCTGATTGATTTGGGTTTTATCCTTCCAGTTTCTCTTCATGCTGACAGAGAGGCTGCATGCAGTGCTCGTCGCAGTACAGGAAATGGGACAGATGTGATTTCTCAACATCGTCTGTGCTTAAAGGCACACATGGGTTGAACCCTTACCCCCCCCACCACCACCACCACCACTACATACACGCAAACACACGCACGCTGTTTCAGTTCTGTGAAACGTTGTTGAAGCAGGACTGGCTGCGTAGAGCTGAGGTCCCTGTGTGGGGGGGATGGGAGTGTTGAGGCAGGAGGGAGAGAGGCCGTGTGGGCTGTGGGTGTGGGGTGTGAGAGCTCTCAGCAGGCTGATTAATGTGCCCCAGGTCACAGCAATAAAAAGCGGCGTGGCAGCGACGCAGCAGCGAGGCGCTTCTTTGCAATGATTGAGGAGTCGAGCTTCTCTGCTGTTCCCAGCGCCGAAGAGCAAAACCAAACCTCCCTTTTTTCTTTTTAAAGCAAATTATAAAGTGGCAGCCTCTTACTTCACCCTTGTGCTGACTCTTTAACAGGACTTCCTGTAAAAAATAAAAATCCTGGTATACCTTGGGGGCGGGGGGACTTGAACACAATCGTTAGTATTTATTTATTTTTATTATTTATTTTTGGTGCTTTCATTAACTTGATTGTTACCTACGAAGCATAAAAATCCTTCAAAATTTTTTTTACTTTGTCAAATTAGTTTGAAAGACTCCTGTAATCTCACAGTAAGATTACTGCCCTCTAGTGCTAGGGTAAAAAACTGACCCTATTCAAATCCCTTTATAAATGCATTTTTTTAAAATTCCATCTTTACCTTCTAAAATAAAGCATTTCTTTCAGTAATTTAAAAATATATATATATTTTACGTCTATCACTGTACTTGTGTTAGCTCACATCAGGGTGCAGCAGGTGATGCACCACTTTTACATTTAAGGGACACTGTAAAAATTGTTGACGAAGCCTAATTTGCATAGAATATATTCAAATTTATTTTAAAATTGTTATTATTATTATTATTATTATTTAATTGTAGTTTCAGTAAATTTTGGCATTTTATTTTATTTGGCACCCATTGGATTGAAATACGGGTTTACCGCTTCTACACTTTAAAATAAGTTTATAGTTCATCCCTTATTTATGCAAATCCTCACCTGTTTTTTAAGTCATGTATTTGCTAGCTCACTTTCTGGTTCATCGTACATACACATGTTCCAAACTGTCTCTGTTCTCCTGCATGCTTTGCTTTTGAGTGTGTGTTTTGCTGTGAGGATATTGTTGATCTGTGGCTCTGTGTTGGCGGGCGGTAAATGGTCTCCCACCGAAGTGGTCTGCGATGCATAATCTCCCTTCGCTCTGCTGGGCAAGCCAGTCGGGAGCACGGGTCAGAGAGGGCGTAGAGAAACCAGAGTGCGAAGAACGTGACTGAATAGACCCGACCCCACCATGCTCGTCTAGTCCACGAGGCGTGCACATTGAGGGCTAGGAGGAGGGGGGGTAGGGGGCACCACAGCAAACAGTGCTATTACACACCCAGTTCTCTGTATTTATTTACCAAAAATGTCACTTATTTAAAAGTGATAATTTGTCAAAGTGTTAATGGAAGGGATGTTGCAGGATGTCTGTGGTGATGTGCATGTGACAGAGCCAAGTCCCTAACTGCTAACTGTTTGCTTGTCTCCACAGGGCAACATCTGTTCGTGATGTTGATGCTGAGGCACAGATCAACCTGGAACTAAGACAAGGAAACCCCGTCACACAAACCATGGCAAGTCCAAGTCATTTGTCATACGAGTTACAGTTGTATAGAGGGGAAATATACCTCTACTGTGTGCACATGTTT
This sequence comes from Hypsolebias coamazonicus, assembly GCA_032273985.1. Lineage (NCBI taxonomy): Eukaryota > Metazoa > Chordata > Actinopteri > Cyprinodontiformes > Rivulidae > Hypsolebias > Hypsolebias coamazonicus. The sequence continues at coordinate 19,031,698 of JAVCKU010000150.1, read as the reverse complement.
GATTGACTGCTGTCCTAATAAACACATTTTTCACTTTGGTGCAGGTGGATGCAAGGTTGACGCCCCTGGCAGCAGTGGGGCTGGACCGGAGCACTCTGATTCATGACAGTTTCCGTCTCCATGGTGGGGTTGTGTATCCAGGAATTAGAGCACTGCCAACGGAGAAGACCCGAGATACCCCCACCCTCCCACTCTCTTATAACAGGGATGCTCTTCCAGAACTCATTTACAAGCCGGACACCTTGCTAGATAGTCGCAAGACTGCAAATGGATACCTGGGTCTTTACAAGGGTACCCATCCGAGTCTTCACAAGCCTGTGCTGGTGCCTGGAGCTGAGGGTCTTGGCATTGAGCGCAGAGTAGGACCTGGAGAAAAGGCCTCAGAGTTTGGTTTGGCTGGTGCCGGTGGCAGCTACCTCCGCATGCCATGGCTCAGCCCCTACCCTGAAGCAAGCATGTTTCCCTTTATGGACACGTCCAAATACGCAGCTCTAAACATGTACAAAGCCTCACTGCTCAGCCAGCCCAGCCCCTATCTCCCCCAACACCTGCCCTACCCACCTTTGTGTGCTGCCCAGGGGCCCACTGTTACCTCTGCTGCAGCTGTTTCTGCTGCTGAGAGGCTCTATTATATGCCTCCATATCCTCCCCCACCAATTTCTTCTTCCCTGGTGGCCCCTCCCATGAGGATTCCTGCAGTCACGGTGGCCCCTACATCGCTTGTACACTGCCAAGACAAAGGGCTTGGTGTTGCATCTCCCTTTGCACAGCAGCTTCATCAAGCCTCTCCTCATCCTCAGCACCATCAGGCAGCCATAGATCGAGAGCGGTCTCCAAGCAGGAGCAGCAGACCAAGCAGACCTCCCTCTAGGAAGGGCACAAGCAACAACAATAACACCAGTAGTACCAGCACTAGTGGTACCAGTGTTGAGAATAATAACAGTCTGCCTGCTGATTCTTCTCATGTGACTGCTCGCCTGCCCCCGCCTCTGCCTGCTCGCACTGATAAAGCACTGGATTTACAAAGGCCAGTTGCCAGGGTAGGGCAACCATCCACCTCCTCTGTGTCTTCTGCGTCTGTGTCATCTTCCTCTACGCCGTCCGTTTCTCATCCTTTTTCAGTCAGCAGCATGGCGTCGGAGCAGCCCTCCCCTGCTCGGCCCAGCCCCCACAAGTCCAGACAGAGAAACGCATCCTCCGAGCACAGAGCTGCAGGGGAAAAAGTACGCAGCAGGTCTCCTTCCAAAGTTAATTTTGAGAGGCCTGCTCACCAACCCCAGGCAACCAAAGACTCAGCAGAGAAGCCCCTGGATCTGTCTGGAAGAATGGACTTTGGGCTTCCTGCCAATGGATTTCCTGTTAAGATCGACACAATGACATCTGGGCCACGTTATGGACTTCCCCCCAGCCGAGAGCTTCTGAAAGAAAACATGTCTCTGTCTCCCTCTTCCCATCCTCATTCTGTAGTCAGCAGCACTTCTTCAAAGGTCTCTGAGAGGCCAGAAATGATAAGCACTTTACACTCGTCCTGGATTGTACCAAGTCCATCTCCCTCACACGCACAGCACGCACCAGGCTTGCCCCCCTCTCCGAGATCTAACACAGACCTGGGCATTTCACAAGCCAAAGGCTCCTCACCCTCAGTCATCAAAAACAAGAGCCTGGAGAGGGTTCTCCCTCAACAACGAAGCTCATCTTGTCCAAGGATTGGAGACCCTAGTCAAAACGTTCCCTCTTCTCAACTGTCTGGCTCTTCTCTGATGAGCCCTAGGGCTTTTTCTCCCAAACCTAGTGGGGAGTGGAATAAACACAGCCCCAGCCAGTCAGAGCATCACAGAGAGGCAACAGAGAAGTCCTCCCAGGTTGGTAAAAGAGGTGAACCAGCTCCAGACGTGTCGTCATACAAGAGGCCGTGTTTAGAGAATGGACATCCTACTGCCCACATTTATCTTCCTCAAAGTGAAGCTTATCTGAACCACAGCTTGGCTTATGCCAACAGATATCTGCAGTACCCCATCCCTGACAGCATGGCTGTACACTCTGTGCCCATTTCAGGGAAAGGCTCAGTCTACCCTCCCTCTGTACTGCTGGGCAACAACAGTCTTTACCCAACACACTTGGCAGCAAAACACCCCTTACCCTATCACAACCTCCCCACTGGTCCAGGAGAATACCTCTCTTATAACTCACAAGAGATGGCCCATCCGCTGATGCAGATGCACCCTGACAGCAAGCTGCCGGAAAGGGCAGATGCATCACTGAAACCCCGAGGACAGGAGAAGTCACGGGGGGCTGTTGAAGAATATGGGAGCCACAGAGATAACAATACTGGGAAAGAGACAGGCGAAGGCAACCAAATGAAGCACGACAAGGATGGACAGGGTGGCAATCAAAGCAAAAACTTCTCTTTGTCTGCAGCATCCAGAGAAAAGATAGTCTGCATTGACCTTGTACACTCAGACACGGATATTGAGTCTACCCCACCGGTCCACAAGCAGCCTTCTGTCGAGGGTAGCAACAAGGTTAACCAAAATGAATGTCACACTAACCAAAATCTGACAAAGACTGACTGTGAACCAAAAAAACAACCATATCCAAGCCACTCTGAACAGAACCCCATTCTAAAGCCTGTCGATGGACAGCAACAAGCTCCTTTTGAGAAAGCGAGGGTTCTCCAGGACCTAAGCTATTCTGCAGTGACAACTAGCATGTCCCAGACCTCTCCAGGGCAGGTCTTTGAAGCAGAGGAAAGCTCAGACGAGCACAGCCTCAGCCCAGACCCTGCAGACCATGACCAGAGCACCTTGCGTTGTGCTCGCACCTCAGGGGAGCGCAGCTCTGGTAAGGACAGAAGAGACCGAGATGGCGGCGCTCCTCATCTTACACAGCACAACGCCACAGTCCTGAAGGAGTTGGACCACGGTGAAAGGGAGACTGACAAAGAGGACAGTATTGTTGATTTAGGGGAGTCCCACGGAGAGGGGGACGAGGAGGAAGAAGAGGGTGGCCAGGCATCATCTAAAAACTCTCGTAGATCCAGTTTGGCTAAAAGGATTGCTAACTCCTCGGGCTACGTTGGCGACCGTTTTAAATGTGTCACCACAGAGCTGTACGCAGACTCCAGCAAGCTGAGCCGCGAGCAGAGAGCTTTGCAGGTAAGTCCAAGAAACATTAAATGTCTCTTCTTAAACCGTGCTATGTACCGGGCGAAGTTTGGCAGTGGGCAGACATTTCACACATCCTTTTTATTTCTTTTAAAAACGATAACACGTGTAACCACGCAGGAGTAAACCTCGATGGGCTGCTCTCTTTATTCCCTTGCCGCCTGTGGAAACTGCACGAAACTCATGCATTTACAACTCAGTAAAAGCATAAGTGCTGCCGTCCTGGCTGTAGCTTTGATTGTCCCTTTTTAGTTTATCATTGCCTTGATTTTCAGGCCCTCTTTCCAGAATGGCCGGTTCAAAGGTTAAACCAAACTGCCGTGTCTGTATGTTGATTAGTGAGCAGCCATTGTAAAGGTCGTTCTGTGAATGTTTGTGTGTCTGTGCGTGCTCGTCCTTGTGGGACTGCCTTCGGGCTAAAAGCATGTGTTTGTGCTGACTGTGCTTTGGAAACATACAGTGGCTTCAGAGCATGACTGTGGCACCCTCACAGATCACATCGCCTTTGGCTACATTTAACCCTCAGGTTAGGGGCAGTGCTTTCTTGCAGGGCGCTTTAACAACCAACAGCTGCCCTTTTTTGGAGGGTTCCTCTTAGACTTTCTGCATGTGTGCCAGTCACTATCCTCCCCCACTTACCACCCTCACTTCGATGGCCCGACCTGTTTGGTGTCCAAGGTCATAATCATCCTCGCCCCGTTGTCTAAAGGACTCGTCTCCTAACATGCAACACGTGATCCCTTTAAATTCACAATTACACACAGTCATCCATTCACACAGATCAAGTCGCTTGTTTTAGTCACCTCTGCGATTTTCCGTACGTGTAACGCTAGAAATCACAAAGAGGCTCTGTTTTATTATCCACATGGCTCTGAGGCAGATTTCTTAATAGGTTGCACATGTCTGTTATGTTGTGAATGCATTTGGGGGAAAGTGTGGTTTTGTCTGTCATGCATTTCCAAAATAAAAATAAAAAAATAAATAAAAAATCACAACTGCAACAAAGCTATCAAACTCTGCATTTCTGAGAGTATTTAAAATAAAATACGGCCTGTTTGGATTAAAAAAAAAAAAACATAAAAAAAACTTCAACACTACAACTAATTGTTTTTATTTTTTTAATTTGTTACTTTCAGAAATGACTTTGAGAGTTTTAATGCAGTTTATTTTGATTGTCATTTTTGCGGGACTGTGGCTGCTTTTTTTGTGTGTATGTGTAAGAAAATGATGTGGAGAAACAAATTAATAATTAAAAAAAAAAAAAAGATGAAATGCTGGACAGATATATTGAGCCCCCCCATTCTAATTGCTTAGATGGAAGTCTTATCACGAGAGGGGAGTAATATAAGCCAACCTGCAGCTATCTGGGAGGTCAGTTCTTTACATTTCTTATCACATTTATCTCTGACAGGCTCTGTCTCCTTTTTGTATTCTGTATCGCTGCACACTCCTTTTTCTGCCTCCCTTTTTGATTTCCCTCTCTCTCCCTCTTCTCTCTGCCTCAGGGCTTAGATGTACATGTTTCCTAGCCATGTTTATGTTTCAGGAAGGGAGATGCCAGGACTTAAGCCCCAGAGCGCATGGACTCACAAGTGGCTGCACTAGTCTAACCTGTGTCTTGATGCTTGTGATTTACCTGTCCTCCTTTTTGTCCTGTCTGTTTTTGTTTGTGTGTAAATGGGTTTGATTTCTTTGACGTTTTTCTTTTTACATAAAGACAGTGCAATTTCTGATGCAATTTAATGCTTCTATAGCTTTTGAGTTTTATATATAATATATGTGTGTGTGTGTGTGGGGGAGAGGTGGTGTTTTCATGTGTCCTCTCTGCATTTTTGTGTGTGTTTGCGCAGCGGGCGATGATGCGGTTCTCCGAGCTGGAGCTGAAGGAGAAGGAGGGCGGCGGCGGCGGCGGCGGCGGGGTGTGCGTCTCTGCCTCGGCAGCAGGACGGGAGCTGGCAGACAGCCAGCGCAGAGAGCGCACGCTGGAGCACTGCCAGCTCGCCACTAGGCAGGCAGAGAGCGAGGGTGAGTAACACACACACACACACATGACTGTAGAGACGCACACAGACAATAGGTGCACATGCACACTGTAGCTCGTGCACTTGCAGCAAATACTGGGGCAACGTGGGGGTCACTCTAAAAAAAAAAAAAAGGCACCTTTCTGCACGAACACAAGTCGACGAGCCGAGCGGGTGATGAGCGCGCCGGAGGACGACGGCGAGCGGGAGTTTTATTTTCAAGAAGCCTTTTGTGCTTATCTGCTCCCAGAGACGATGGGGCGGGGGGGGGGGGGGGATTGCGT
>JAVCKU010000150.1:19004516-19016539 GCA_032273985.1 Hypsolebias coamazonicus | reverse complement strand
CACACACACACACACACACACACACACACACACACACACACACACACACACACACACACACACACACACACACGTTCCCGAGGCCCCGGCCGGCACCGTGCATATTTTATGTTCATTTAGTTTAGCAGTCCGTGCCTCTGCACATGAAAGCCCACTCTCTCCGTCTTCCTGCCTCTCTCACTCCCCTTTTATTCTCCCGCGCTCCCTCGTCTGCCTCGCTCGCTGAGCATTTGAAATGGTAATGAGGAGAGATTCTGCGGATGTCTTCATCCCTCTCGCGCTGGTGATCGGGGCCCCTCAGCTCTGCCCGTCGAACGCTCAGATAAAGGTGCAATCTGTCATTTATCCTCCGCCGGCGCTTCTCTTCCGAGGTCTCCCTCTTCAGATCGATGCGAGATCCAAGCAAACACAAAAGTTGGGTTTTATTAGAAGTACTCTGTTGGATCAGCGTCTGTGATGGCAAGACTCTGAAGGGAAATGGCTACTATTATGGGATTTGTTCAATATCCAAATACACACCAACTTGAAAGGAGCTGATGGCAAACAGTCTTGAACTACAGGATCTGTCCTTCAGAGAAGATGACACTTTGGTTGGTCTGGTTAGACTTGATGGACAAGACCAATGTGAGCGTCATCATTTAAAATGGTGACTACCGGTATCTTTTTTTTTTTTTTTTTAAATGGTGACTATCTGAATTGATGATTTTCATCTGGCATGCCTGAATGGGTTTGCTTAGATCCTTCCCTGAACCTGAGAAACATGCACAGCCCAAAACATGTTTGAGCAAATGTTCTCCTGTTTTAAAAGCTTGTATCATAATTTTTTTATTTCAGCCTAAAAATGATGTAGACACGTAATGACAACCTGATTATAATGTGTCTTTGGACCATTGGACACTGGATTGTAGCTTCACGCTTGCCTGATGGGTGGCGATAATGAACAGCTTTACAAACTATATTTAAAAAGAAGAAGAAAATCTACAGTAGTCCTTTGTTTATCGCAGAGGTTACGTTCCAGACCCCTCGCAATAAGTGAAAACCCACAAAGTACGTTGCATTTATTTTAGTATTTATAAACTCTTCCCACACTCTCGCAATGTTCTAAGCTCTTGAACCTATGTCATTTTAACAACATACATGTGCTATGTAATACTCCAAAGTTTTATTCACCAGCTCTGCAGAACAGCGGCTCGGTTCCGGTTCTGCAGCGATGAAGTCCACAATGTTCTAAACTCATAAACCTACAAATCTGAACAACATACTTGTATGTAGCTACTAAATTTTACTCACAGCTCTGCAGAACAGCGGCTCGGTTCCGGTCCGGCAGACCTACCCTGCTCTGGTCTGGTTCTTGTCGGCTCTCTGCAGCCCTTGAGCACCAAAACACCAGACATTCGGATGGCCATCAGATTCACTGATGAGTCTGGAGGTCCGTTCCGGTCCGGTTCCCTGTCGGTTCCGTGTGGGTCTCTGCACCCGCTGGGCGCCGAAGTCACTATGAATAAGGACCGAACTTTTTCGGATCGGATCAAAACTTTCCCTCCATTTCAGCAGAAGGCAACGGCTGGAAGCACTGTTGGCTTCTGGGAAATGTAGTCCTTTTGAGTGGCGATAGTATAGACTTGAGAAAAAAACTACAAAATGGCAGCGCTTGTCCAAAGTACCTGTATTTATTTTTGTTAACTTTTTATCTCGTACTGGTCCTATCACGTGAGTCCTCTTAAAGTTGACACTCGTGTGTCGTGTACAACCTTATGTAGAAAAACTGCCATGTAGCGAGGGACTACTGCAACAGCAAATCCCTTCACAAATACTTTTGTGCAGTTTGTCTTTCTCTGGGAGCGGTTTAGCTGACTGTCGTGTTCGGCCTCACCTTTGGCGTGAAGGTTTTATCGCCTCCACTGGTGCACACGGAAGTTCTGGGCTACATCTTGGCGGTCTTCTGGAACAGACGGTGACATTTTTGTTGCACAAGTTTTGCAGCTGACTGGACTAAAGATCCTGTCGAACTGGGCTTGACTTGGTGAAGATGAAAACGTAGCACCCGCTCTGTGAGCTAATGGGCCGAGTCTTTGTTTAAAATTCACTCACTGACTTTGGAGTCGGCGTCGCCTGTTAGCAAAAAGATCTCATAAACCATACAAGATGGATTTTATTGAACGTAAACATCAGTCTAATTTAAGATGTTTGCTGTAATCCACATCAGCCAACGTATAAATGGCTTTAATCCAACTTTTGATCTAAAACGTGATCATTTAATTTAATCTTTAGACCCTTTGGTTTTCTAATCTACAACCAGGACACAACGTTGTGGCTGAGGCAGCGATAAGACTTTTCTCTTTCTTCTTTCTTAATTTGAACAGGGTATAAAAAATATCAGCTCCTCTGCTGATCAATTAGCTGAGACATCATCATCATCATCATCATCATCATCATCATCAGTGGCTTCAGTTCAGGCAGACGTCCTCACTCATATTTCACTTTTCAGAGCACGCATCAACTTTCTTTCGACTGTGAAGTTCAGTCATGCATCATCTGCGCTGTGATGCGCATTCGTAAGCAGACGTCGTGCGCGTGTGTGTGTGTGTGTGTGTGTGTGTGTGTGTGTGTGTGTGTGCATGTGACGCGGGAGGCAGCGCTGGAAGGGGTTAAACGTCTGAGTGATGCATTGATTGCAGGGGAGCGCAGGGAAGCATTCTAGAGAGGGAGATTAGAGGACGGAGCGAAGGAGAGGAGGAGGAGGAGGAGGAGGGTTGTCTCATTTTACTGCGGAGGAGTTGAGTGTGTGTGTGTGTGTGTGTGTGTGTGTGCGTGCGTGCGTTTGGCGGGAAGCCGGGGCTCTAGTGCTAAGCTCCTCGCGCTCTCCCAGCGATATTAAACACGGCTCTGGAGGTTTAGCGCTGCGCCTCCTCCACGCATGCACGCACATGCACGCACATGCACGCACACGCACGAGCTTGTCAAGCGCTGCAAAAACACATCTCCGCATGCACACGCACACACACACTCTGGCAAGCTGCATATAAACACTCCCTGTCCGTCAGCCTCTCTCGCACTTGCTCTCAGTCACGCACACACACACGTGCACACGCATGCACGCACACAGTGAGTGGAATCCCCCGGAGGGGAGCTTCAGCTCAGCGCTCCTGAATCTCTCACCAGCAGGCAAACAGAGTGTTGGCAGTGAGAGGAAACCAGTTGGAGACACACACACACATTTCATTTCTTTTGTGCTTTCTCTCGCTCACCATTTTCTCTGATTTCTACTTCTCCATATTTTCTCGTCACTCCTTCCTCCCCCCCATATCCACCCCCAAGTTTCACACCGCCACCTCCACCCCCCCACCCTTTCATCTCTTATTATCAGCTGTGGCCCAGAGGACAGCCCGGCAGATTTCAGCCGCAGATTCATTTATCTGTCATCTGTCGGGGTGTTGCTGCTCGTCTTTCCCGTTTCACCGTCCTCCGCTCGTCTCTCTCTCTCTCTCTCCCTCCCTCTGTTTTCTCATCCCTCCGTCCTCCCCGTGCTGACAGGAGGAGCGCGAGCGAGATAAACACTTGGACTAGATGGCGGTCCAGAATTAGCATAGAAATGGAAGTTTGGAGTCGTTTCCCAGGTTCAGATGAGCAGCTGGGCTCCCCTCGGCACACGAGCGCTCGCAGGACAGTGTGAACGCACCAAGATAAACGAGCCTGCGCTCACATACATATATAAATGTTTAATAAAATTTAAAGAAAAAATGTTTAGTTTTTTTTTTATTTAAGGGTGTGCTGACTAAAAGGCACCACCTGACTCCAGCCTTATCGCAGTGCCAGGCAGGTTTGTGTCTCTGCGTCCTCTCAGGACTCAAAGAGCAGACGCCGCTCCAGTCCAATAAAAACCAGTCGGACCACTTAGAGCCGAGGCCCAACGATCACAGCCTCAGACCAGAGATCTCTTTGTTCCACTTCCATTACGCTGCGTCCGGAGCCCAGCCATTGTAGCCGGCTGCCACAGTGGCGTCCAGGCCCAGTCACGGCACACACACACGCTCGCGTGCGCACAAGCACTGTCTGGCAGGCGAAGCACAGTTGAGTCACTCTTGGTCTCCTCGACGTGTTTTGGCGCCAGCTCCAGGATTGTGGAGCGTTTGTGTGCGGCGGCGTGTTTGTCCGGCACAGGAACACGCTCGCTTCCTGCGCGCCCTCAGCTCCGTCCCACAGGAACCGTAAAAGAAAAGGACTGTTTTTGTATGTGCGTGCGCTCCGTCGCACCTCTGCGCTTGGTTCTTCGTCCAAAAAAACAACCGTGTGCATTAAACTTCGCTTTCCCCTCTCTCTTTTTGTTGTTTTTGTTCAGGAGGTGGTGCTGTACTGTCTGGAGAACAGAGTCTGCGAGGTGAATCACAGGGACTATGCGGGCTACTGCGCTCTGCATGAGGCGTGCGCCCGCGGCTGGCTCAGCATAGTCCAGCACCTGCTGGATTACGGGGCTGACATCAACTGCAGCGCGCAGGACGGAACCAGGTGAACAGGCTCGTCTTCTTCACGTGCACACGCCTAACGAACAGGCTCTCCACAAAGTGCAAACACGATCCCACCTGTGACGATAGCCAATAATTAAGGAGTCCCGAGCGCGCTCAAAGCTGGCATTTATTGTGTTGCACAAGAGCAGCGATTTGTAGATTAGATGCAGCTTTAAAGAGGACTAGCTAATGCGTTCATAGTTTATTCAACTGAATGCTGGAGGGGGGTCAGCTTTAGGACATGCTGAGCAGTTAAACATTCCTTTTGAGCTTTATTTAAAACATTAACAGACGTTGTTGTATAAAGAAATAATCCTTGTCTATAAAAAAAGTATTTTAAGTAACATGATTATTAAATTAAGAATGTAATTATGGTCCGAGGGTATTTATGAGCTACACCAAGTACTGCTGCTTATAATACAGTGTACGTACTAATTTAGAAAACACACAGTGTGGTCAGAAGTTTATATCCTTTCATTGTGGACATAAATGTCATGATTTTGGAGCATTCATTGATTTGTCCTATTTTTCCATGGTGGAATAATCTTTACAGTATTACTTCACTGATTTTATAAACAAGAAATTGGTGCTTGATTGGGAATTTATTGTGGATTTTCTCTAATCCACTTGTAGTTAATATTTCATATAAATGTACATACAAGCTCAACTCGCTAATTTTGGTTGAAATTCCATTTAGCAAGTTTCACATCAGCCATTCGTGTTTTGTTGTTGTAATCATTAACAAACTCTTACTAATTCTGACTATTTGACAACTGTTCTGGGCAGATATGGCAGGGTTCATTTAAAGTGGTTGGTTTCTTGGCACAGACCTGACTTTTAAGCAAACATCACAAATATTGCATTGAGTTGAGAGCAGGGCTTTGAGAAGACCAGTCCAGAACTGTTGATGTTAGCCTGCTTTATCCAGTCAGAGTCATGTTTGTTCGTGATCATCGTTCTGTTGGACCAAAAGTGTCCACGGTTTGACCATCTAGCTGTTGATTTGAGGTAAACTTCATGTCTTGTACCATATTTTTCAGCCTATAAATCGTTTTTTTTTTTGCATAATTTACATGCCCTGCGACTTATACGCCAAAGCGACGTATTTATGAACATTTTTCCCATATTTAAAAAACAATTTTTGGCTGAGATATGACCGTTTTCATTCATTCTGACTGAAAATATTGAACACTACCATTTTCAGCCAGTAGATGGCAGTCGAGTGGTATGGCATGCCATTGTGTCATGTAATAGGTAAAAGTGCAGCTGATTTGACCATTAAAGTGCATTTATTAAGTAAAAGTTCAACTGAGACACACCTTTACTTAAAAGTCGAGCAAACAAAAATTGGCAGCCAATGAATTTTTGGCACAACACTGGCCCATGTTTCCAGGTCGTCAGCGGTGACGCATAATAGATGAGATGTATACAGCGAAGCGATGTATTTATAGATTTTTTCCACTTTATTAGACATATTTGGACTGATGTGACTTATAGGGTGGTGCGACGTGTAAGGTGGAAAATACGGTAGTCCTCCTGCCTTAATATTCCATCCACTATGTGCAATGCACCATGGCATGATGGTACCACTACTGTGCTTGACATTATTACACTGTTGTTATTGAGAAACTCGACATGTTAAACTTACAAGAGAACAAAATATTTGGGACGGCTATGAGACTGATTTGTAGAAAGTAACAGAATTTATTGCAGAATTAATTTGAAGAAAACGTTGTGCACCTCTAACCCCTGCTCTTGGTGTTTAGACCCATCCACGACGCTGTGGAGAACGATCACCTGGATGTGGTGCGGGTCCTGCTGTCCTACGGAGCTGACCCCACCCTGGCCACGTACTCCGGCCGGGGTCTCCTGAAAATGACCCACAGCGACAGCATGGAGCGCTTCCTCACCGGTAAGCCCCACGCACAAACTCACAACAATGAACTCTGTGTTTGACTGCAAAGAGGAAACGCTCCTTTTAGTTTTTAGCCGTTAATGAATGAAGTAAAAAAAAAAAAAAAAGTCCTACATAAAAAGGGGGAGACTGCACACCATGCAGATTTTTACAAATTGGCCTGATTGTGTTGAGTTTGAAAAATTGCTCATAAACAACAAGCCCGCAGAGAGTTGCACACCAAGTGCACGAGGGCATATTTAATTTCTTATTGTAAAATATGTAGAGTGCAAGCCCCAGACAAAATAAAATGGAAATTTTTGAATCTATTTGTCTGATTACAAAGAGTTTTTAACACCTACAACAGACAGAAAGAGCATTGTGGTTCATCAAGATGCATGTAAAATCCAGCACGTCTGAATAATTGTGCACTTTTTATTACAAAACATAAAATCACATGAAAGAGTTAAAAGCCAACGCAGAGGGAGGACAGAAAGGTCGGGGCAGGGGTAAAATGTTTAAAAGACTGGTTGCTGACCCAGCTCCCCAAAGCGCCCCCTCCCCCCGTCTTGGCTCGTTCTGTTTGCTCCTCTTTCAACGCTCTGACCTCCACGCAACCTCCTGGCGAGAAGCCCTCTCTGCAAATCCTCATCTTCCACCTCCGAGCCGCGGCTCGACACGTCCGTCTCTGTCATCCCTTCTCCCCCTGCGGCGCCCTCCCACACGCCTCCCCTCCCTCCCTCCGCCACCTGTTAGACAGGGATTCTCGGCTCGCCGGGGTGCGTGCTGCTGCCGCCTCTGCGCTCCTCTATCTGGTTGCTAAGCAACGGCGGCCGTGTTTGCTCGGCGTACGTGCGGAGACGAGCTCCGCTTTGGCTGGAGAGGCGCCGCTTTTGCACGAGCGCCTGTCGCTTCACGCTGCCGGAGTCTGACACGGTGCGTGCGTGCACGTGCGCGTGTGTCGTCTGGATGTTTGTAGTTAAGTTGAGTCAACAAAAGTGTGTGTGTACAAGAGGAGAAGGAAATGAAAGCACTCGGGCTCACGCTTCCTCTGCAGCCAGCTGCCTCCGACTGTAAGAGAGCGAGGGTGAAAACGTGCATGTGGCAACGGGAGGCACGACGGCGTCGAGTTGCGACTGGAACGGACGGATCGATGTCGGCGGCGAGAGCCGGAGCGCTCGCTGGCCTCCCTCCACCTGGTCCCACTCATCTGGAGGCCGTTAATCCCTCCAAACGCTCGCCAGCCGCCCCACGCCTCAGCGCTGGCACGAAGCCCAGCTCTCACTCTGCAAATGTGCGCACGTGCGTGTTCGGCGCGCGCGCGCGCCGAACACACACGTCGCTCCGGCGGTGTGTGCTTATCCAGCTCCCTCTGCTTGTTTGTTTCCAGCCCTGGCTCTGAGTGTGTGTGTGTGTGTGTGTCTCTTGTTTGATTCCTGGCAGTGTCTGTGGCCTCGCTCTGAACTGAACCAGCTCCAGCCCAGCAGAGACTGTCACTCCTCCCCGCGGTGCAGCTGCTGGCCTCCGACGGCCATTACCCCCACCCCCTCCACCTTTTAAAGCGTTTTCCGTTTGCTCCTCTGTTCCACCGCCTCCTTGTCTCCGCTGTCTCTGAGGGGCAGCGGTCGGCCTCGCTGCCGCTCCCTGGGGCTCTGGCTCTTGAGTAACAACGCCGCTCGTCTCTCCGCAGATTATTTTGCTGACCTTCAGGGCCGCTCCGATGACGACCCGGGGCTTTACTGGGAGTTCTACGGCAGCGCTGTGTGTGGTGAGTACCGGTCGGCGCCATGTGTGTCCTCTTTGCTTACAAAGTCTTTTTTTTTTTTTTCCCACACGTCGTCAGTGTCGTTTATAATTTAGATGCTTTTGTTTGTCCAGAGTCTAGTCAAGAGGGTGGGGTTTACGACGTCCTCGCAGACCCTCCAGGCCCAGACGACGAGGAAGAGGATGATAAAAGGGAGGTGTTTGAGTTCGAGTTCTCCGATCGACCGCTGCTGCCTTGCTACAACATCCAGGTGTCCCTGTCCCAGGGGTGAGCTTTGATCTCTGAAGCAGACGCACTCTTTTTTTGTTGGTTTTAATGTTTGTAACTGGCTGTTTTCACACATTCTGTTCGCCTCAGACCCAGAAACTGGCTGCTGCTGTCCGACGTGCTCCGGCGGCTGCGAATGTCTGCCCGCGCGTTCCGACAGACCTTCCCCCACATGGAGGTGGTGACGGTGGCCGAGGCGGAGTTTTACCGCCAGGCGTCTCTGTCGCAGCTGTTCTCCTGCCCGGAGGAGCTGGAGAGCTTCCACCCAGACAGCAAGGAGCTGCTGGACCTGGTGGAGGACAGCACCGAGCTGGCCGCCCTGCTGGGCTCAACACTGGAGTGTCTGGACGACCGCTGGGACCACCCAGGGGACAAACTTAAGGAAAAAATCAAGGCAGTTGCCAAGTTGGGCTCCTTCTGACGCCTTGACTGAACTTTGACCTTGTTCTCGTTCCAAAACGGAGTTTGCTTTAGAACCAATGAGAGGTTACAACAATATGCCTTAGCCTGACCTGGACCAGCACTGGTCCACTGTACTGATGAAACTGACCTACTGCCTGACTGGGCTGCTGAATCATTTCCCTCCATTAACTAAGGATCAACGTTTGTGACACAAGAGACTCATTAACGGTCTTATTTTTATAAATTAATATATGTAAAAATAAATATATACAGTATATATAATATTGAGCTGTTTTTTTGAGATGTTGCTTAGACTCTCCTGTAAGATTTTGTATAGCAGCAGAGTTTGGCCGTTGTGCGTGAGCGCACAGCACGTTGTGCATGTGTTTCGTTGTACAGACTCGTCCTGAAGCTGTGCTGTTCAATCCTGTATTTGTGTTTATAGGAAGCACATGACGTCCTCGTTTTTTCTTCCTCTCCTCAAACTTTAGTGCTCGCTTGAGCCTCAGGGGCTACTTTGTTGTAATTTTTTCTGTTTAGGCTGTAATTTAACAAGTAAAACTGCAACTTTTTTTTGTATAGTAAAGTTTTAAGACGATGTTAATAATTCCCCCTGCGGCACAGATCTTTGTACATAACAGGGAGGCTACTGCAGTAAGGTAAATTTTTGGTGTGCTCAGTTTGTTTTTGTTTTAACTTTGTAATTAAAATATCCCATAATTTGTATTTATATTTTACAGAAGAAGTTGCTTTAAAATAAATATACAAACTGCAAGATGAACTGGCCGCTCTGCTCCTGCCTCATTAATTAATTTATAATGAGATCTCAGGTTTTGAAACCAGTCCACTTAATTACGCAGCAGGGGACTGAGGTAAAAGGTAATCCTATATTGCCATCTTTTGGAAAATGTCAAGCAGTTTATTGTTGAAGCCTCGGGAGGACACGCTGCCATTTCTCTGTTGATGCTGAACATCTGTTGGCTTGGAGCGCCCTCTAGTGTTCAGAGCTGCAGATGCACCTCATTGAATGACGATAACTCCAGTTTCTGGATTGTGTATGGGCACAAACCAAAAACTTCATGTTTTATCTGCCCCATACCCAGTTAAAACAACATGGAAAGCTCCTTAGTTTTTGTTTATGATTGTAGGAGTGACTTTAAAAGTGGTCATTTATCTTTGACCCATGTTCCTACTTTTCTTTGCCATGAGCGGTAAGCGGCAGAATTTTTAAAAGTCCTGTTTTCATAAGAGAACAGCTGTAATAAATATAATATATTAGAAACAATTCATTAAAATAGTTTCTCAACAGGTAAAAGAAACACCATGTTTTCAGTAATTACTACTCACATGTTAGTCACGTCCAGAAGTTATCATTTGTTACATAAAACAACATCATGATGGTCTGGAGGTGCATGACATCCTGCACTTAGAACCGACAAACGATAAGGGTATTGAAAATCTTGACCAAAATGTACAGATTTAGAGTAACTTCTGCTTCCACATACGGCTGAATTAAACACTTCGAACATTTGATGTAGTATCTTTTGGACTGTTCCCGTGATATTTTGAGACTTCAAGGATTTAAAAACAGCTGCATCCTGTTTGACTTCACATGTTCAACAGCATCCTGACTTTTGAAATTGGTTAGTCAGCCAGTTTTTCACAAAGTAGCACACACTGGTTTGTTTGGAATATGGGCCACAAAAACATCTTGCTGTCCCGAATACTATCATACACAGCGTTTAAAATACACATACACCGCTGCTATGTATTATTTAAAAAGATTATTGCATCTTGGTATAAGTAATAGTTGCTCAGATATGCAGACATAATTTCCTTGCAGAGATTTGTGTGACTTCCTAACAAATAGCTTTCATTGAATTGTTTTGTTATTTCAGGGTTACTTTTTGGGAAACAGTGAACTGTTGCTGATGGGCACTTCAAGTCGACTGGATGCATGTAATGAGCGTTGATTGGCCTCACGGGACTCACAGTCCAGCAGCCGCCTCTCTGGATCCATCCAACAATGATTGGTTGCACATCTTGAGTATTCTTCCTCTCATGAAACGTCTGCAATCACTTGGTGAATATTTGGATTCAAAAGCCACGGCAGACAAAAGTGTCAATCAATGAGGCTTTGAGGAATGTCCTGAAGTGACTGAAGTAAAACGCTTGGAGTTCAAACTATTTTTTCCCAACTGCTCTGAGTTTGCAGGATGGGAATGAAGAGATCCATTGCAAACGGGCAAAGTAAAAAAAAATTGCAGCATTATGCAACTCATTTGTACTAGTGATAACAAAATCAATGAGGTGTATCAACACAATGGTACTTCTTCCAGTTATTTAACAGTCAGCAATGGTGTACCACAAAGCTCAGTCTTAGGATCCACCCTCTTCACAAGTAATGTTGGTTAGATCATTCCTGATGCGTTCTTACCTTTCTATACTGATGATACAGTTGTTTATTGTCAAGCTGGAACAGTTGCTAAGGCTTTCCAGCTTCTGCATTTGACCTCATCCAGTCAGATTTGTTGCATCTCAAACTTGTGCTAAACGCTGATAAACCAAAGGGATGTTGGTTTCAAACAGAAAGTCGGTACCAGCAGTTCGTCGTCCTATCATATTTTCGAATGGTGTTCCTATTGAGTTTGTCAATTATTATAAATATTTGGGAATCTTGGTCGATGCGCATCTCTCTCTTAAGCCTCAAGTCAACAACTTGATAAAGAAACTGAAATTAAAATTGGGTTTCTTTTTCAGAAATAGATATTGTTTAACTCTGAATGCTATAGGAAATGCCTTGTAATGGCTATTTTCTTTCTTTGCCATTGTCTACGGTGACATTATTTACATGAATGCTCCTGCAAGCAGCTTGCAGATGTTGGATGCTGTCCATCATGGTGCACTAAGATTCATAACTGGCTGTAACTATACCCTACCCACGACTGTACTCTGTATTCATCTGTCAAATGGTCATCATTAACTTCACGCAGACTCTCTCAGTGGTACATAATTATTTCTTGGTCTGCTGCCTTCATTTACTCACACATGTCACTTCGTCAGTGTCATGAAACAGTGGTTCTTGAGGTTGAACCCAGTGATGCAGGCAGGACTCAGAGACCTAGAGAGTAAAATAAAACACTTTAATAAAATAAAAAATGACAAGCTGTCAAGGCAGCTAAACTTATTT
>JAVCKU010000150.1:18990196-19002656 GCA_032273985.1 Hypsolebias coamazonicus | reverse complement strand
CATCACAATTTCTCCCATCATGCTTTGCTTCATGACGTCAGGTCAGCTGACCGCTGCTGTAGCAGAAGGAGAAAGATGTCGGTGCCAAACCGCCGAAGGATGGAAGCAGCTTTTAATGTCGCGTTTGCTCTTTGCTTTCTTGTCACAACCGGTAGGAACTGTACAAATTCAACTAACTTCTGTTAATCTTTCTGTGCTGCTCTCATCTCGTTTAATCCTGATCATGCAGCTTCCGGGATTAGCTAAAACAGTCAATGACAGGATGCCGTTCAAACCATCATGGACTCTGACATTTATCCGTCTCCGCTCACCTTATTATGTCTATAGGAATGTGATAAATCAACAGTTTGTATGCCAGGTTTCGAATAATATACGGCGTAACTTACATTAACTAACTTCACTGCTGTAGATTATTAACGTTAGCATGTTGATAACTTTAGAGCTAGCATCTGCAGCTAGGGTTAAATGTCTTAATTATTCGGAGGAATAAAAATGTCTTCGAGTGATATTCAAAAGTAGTGCACAATTCTGGATATTTCCAGCAGATAGTTGTGAATTACTCTGCTCTGTCATGTGACAAAGCTCCCAAGCTAGTTCCTCTTTAACATCCATAATCATGTCTCAGTCACGAGTTTATGCCTCCATCCAC
Organism: Hypsolebias coamazonicus; assembly: GCA_032273985.1. Taxonomy (NCBI): domain Eukaryota; kingdom Metazoa; phylum Chordata; class Actinopteri; order Cyprinodontiformes; family Rivulidae; genus Hypsolebias; species Hypsolebias coamazonicus. The sequence continues at coordinate 19,002,007 of JAVCKU010000150.1, read as the reverse complement.
AGGGCTGAGATGTTAAAGCTCTGACTAACACAGGTTTTAATGTTTAGAATCTTATAATCAGATATAATTAGGTTACATCATGTATGGCAGGAAAAAAAGGCTTAAATTTGAGATAACAGCCGTACAAACTAAAGTAAGGCTTAAAGAGCTTTACCTCTTAAGTATACAGTACATGTAATCTGCTTTTCACAAGAGGCTGATAATTCATTATTTCTTCATCCATAAAAAGAAAATCACAACTGTGTGCTTCAAATGGTTTGCTGCTATTTAAAAGCTGCCATCGTGGATGTCAATATGTGGCTTAAAAACCCAAATGGAGAACAAAATTCTGAGTGTTAATAGGCTTCAGACACCAAACAAATTCATTACACAAATAAATTTCAAAACAAGATTTGAAATAATGTATAATTCATTTATGTCCAGTTTTAAAGGTACGGCCTGTCAGAATATTTTGAAGTGAGTACAGTGCTGTTTTGACATGTGTGCATACATGCATGCACATAAGTAATTTGTATGGAAGCATATGTGTATTTATAGATCTTTCTTATATTATCTTTCCTTTTGTAAACAAATTTAGAACAGCAATTTATATTTACTTACAACACAGTGTTGTTTGAATAAAATTTGTTCTGGAAAACCAGCAGTCAGAACAGTGAGATATTGAACTCAGAGCATAAGTTGAGATTTTAAATGTACCATTACATTTTATTCAAATAGCAAAGTAAATTAGTTTAAGACTAACAACACATTGGCCCAAAATGTCAATCTAACAGCAGTAGTTTCTGTGAGTCTGTTAGACTGAGAATGCTGTCATTTTCTTCTTGGATTGAACATCTATTCTGTTTGTCCTCAGGTGTCCATGGGGACAGCTTGACCGTGCTGCAGGCTCCAGAGTTTGTGTCTTTCCAGAAAGGTGACTGGCCTGTATCTGGAGAGAAGATCCCAGACCTGGTGGCTCTAACCATGGGCTTTTCTGTTCAAGAGGTGCTTTATTCCCCACCGTTTAATTTCTCCCTCATATTTTTAGGATTAGTGTAAGCATGTTGTCATGGTAACCTGATGTTTATTGTTTGTTCGTCCGTACAGGACTTGTCCTGGCCAGGCCTTCAGGCTGGTCCGTTGTTTCAGAGACCCCGAGCTAATGTGCTAGTTGTTGTGAGAGGAGTCGATAACTTGTCCCTGCCTCAGAATGTGGCCTCCTACCCCCTGGAGAACGTAAGCCAGCCAGTTTTGAATTTCAGACATCTGCTGTAGCTTAATTTGAATGGATTTACTGAGATTGTGCATCTTCCCCCATTCAGCCAGTACCTTTCACCCTGGACAGTGTTGCAGAGACCGTGCACTCTTTGTTTGCTGAATACACCCCTGTGGTGCTGCAGCTGGCCCCCAGTGAGGAGGTAATACAAATCAGCTAACTCAAAACTGGGAACAGCAAATCTCTGAGCCATCACTGTGACGAAACATCTTGATTACATCACTAAGCTGTTGCTCCCTCTTTTTCAGCGACTTTATATGCTCGGTAAGGCTAATGCTGTGTTCGAGGACCTGCCAGTCACCTTGCAACAGATACGTGCACGTCTGTCTCAGGACGGCTCAGTGCTCACTTCGCTTCCCCTCAACTCTCTCAGCAGAAATTCAGAGGCACGTTTCTGATCACAATGGCATCAAAAATGGACTTTAGCTGTCAGATATTTTGTTTTTTAGAGCAAAACTGTTCTACGACTCACCCTCAGCTAAAATAATTTGGTGTTGTGTGTTTAGGCTGATTTACTCTTCTTATCTGAGGTTCAAGTACTACATGATATCACAGCTCTGGTAAGTTGCCAAAAATAGTTAAGATTATTTTTTTTCTTGATGAAAAGTATAGTTGACCAGGTTTGACTTAAATGATCTCCACCTCCTGTAGCTTCAGAGGCACAGACATTTGGCTAAGGATTACTCCCCGGACCTGTACTCTCTGGAGCTGTCTGGCTTGGAGGAGCTGAGTCGACTTTATGGCAAAGACTCTCCTCAGTACCGCGACGCCACAGCTATCCTTTCTTCTGTCCTTCAGAAGGTAAGAAGGAAACCTGAAGGAGGGGTGCTGCTGAGTATTTTTACATTTAGCCTGGTTTTAACCACCTGTCTGCCTTTCTCTACAGTTTGGAGAGGATATGTATCGTCTTTATGGCAACAGCGCTGTAGTGGAGGTTGTTACAGTGAAGACTTTTGAAACACCTTTGACCAGGAAGTCACGTTCGATCCTGCAGTCCAAGCAAATTGTAAGTGTGATGGGAACTTTTCAGTATTTAATGTACTGTGTATGAATGTGCACCTGTTTAATTTAAAAAATCCAAACATATATTTTAGAAAAAAAAATTCTGGTTGCTTTTTCACCTATTTTTAGTCCAACTTGTCTGTTTTCAGAAAAAAATGATTTTGTTAGCTTGTTTATTTAGGTCACATAACTCTGACCCATCAATCATTCAACCTTAAAAACTATGATACAAGGATGAACCAGTGCTGTAACATACAAGAAAAGGCAACAAGCCAATTTTAGATTTGATCTTCAGGCACTTTATCAACAGCCTGTCATAACATCATATAATTTGTTTCCACTTCTTTGGTTGAATCTTTGAAAAAATACCAAAGATACCACAGTTTGACAAAATAGTAGCATTTCATGACCAAAAAGCTGATTCTGAAGGAGCTTTTTGCTGAAAACTAAAAGAGCAAAATAAAATCTTATGGTTGCTGCATCTCTCAGGTCTTTGCTGTTTTTGTTTTCCTCTTTTTAACAACATTACTTTCAGATACTGTCTAAACTGGCTATATATATCAATTACTTTTTAGGTCTAAAGTCTCTTTTCTTTACACCATACACTGCACAGTATGCTGTCATTGTCTGGTACAAAGACTGAAAAAACACCAAAGTCCAGAAAAAAACTTCGCAAGACTTTCATGAATTTGGATGATTTATCGAAACCACTTAGAAAGTTTACAAGGATATCTGTTTTTTTCAGAGCTAAAGTAATCATGGGGGATGTTTAAAACTTGAATTTTAACCACTGCACATTTCTTTACCTGGAAGCTTCTATCAATCAAGCTCAACTTAATTCCATAAAGACATGATTTAACAAAAAATAAAATAAAAATAAAACTTCTTTTTTTAATTTCACACTCCTAGTTTAAACAAATCAGAAAAGATCATTGTCTGCTTTTGTTTGCTTTTTGAGAAGTGTCAAAGTTCTGTGTTCTGGGTGCTTCCTATATGATATACATTTATTGAATACTATTTTTATATTCTGGTATGTTAGTTGGTTATTACACTCCACAAGTACATTGTGATGGAGCCAGAGTGTATTTTGGTGAAATTTAATTAAAAGCTTCTGCCATGCACATACATTTAAACCTCTCTACAGTCTCTCTGACCTTTCAATGGCTCAACTCAACCTTTGTTTTTCTGGCAATGTGCAAGCAACTTTTATTGCTGATAAGATATCTCATTATCAGTATGAATATGCAGTTCAGAGACTGTTGGCAATTTATAGACGGCTCAATTATAAGTGATCATTTAGATTAATCCAGACAGAAAACACGTGGACAAGAAAAGAAACAAGTAGCCTTTTATTACTTAGGCTTGTTTTTGTAAACATCCAAGCTAGTAGAGTAATAAGGCCAACAGTGATCTGTACTGATTAACAGTATTTGCTAATACTGATGTTTGAACAGCTAGGCCTGTCGCAATAAATAATAAATCAACTAATCGCATGGTAAATGAAAATTATCAACCTCATTTTCATTTATCGGCTTTATGGTTTCTTCGTGTCGCTCTTTCTAATGAAGACACTGGATGACAAAACGCTAAACTCTGGTGCTCTTCACTGACTCGTCCCTTTCTCTTTTCTCTTTAAAATCCATTTTAACAATCCAAAATCACGTTTTTGGATTGTTAATAATAATAATAATAATAATAATAATAATAATAAATAAATAAAGTGATATGTGTGGTCATCATTGTATGTTCCCATCCAAAGATGAAACTGGCTCTCTGCATTTAACCCATTGCACCTGGGATACACCCAGGTGGAGCAGTTGGCATGCGCCCGGGGAGCAATTTGGGATTAGGTGTCTTGCTCAGAGACACCACAACATGTGCAATGACCGGGGATCAAATCCAGGATCTTCGAGTCCCTAGTCAGTTGGCCCACATTGAGCATCCGCCATTTTGAGAACCAAAAAACAGGAAAGAAGGAGAGACAGCCCATGTCACGTCAAGGGGCCTCCCTCCCATTTTCTTAAAGAGACACGCTGCTCGCTCCCTCACTGTCCAGCTTCAGTTCAGTCTTATACTGCTATTCGGTGGTCAAAAAAAGGTACTACACTCAAAACAAATTAACAAACATTTCTTCTTAAATTTAACAATAATTACTAATTATTGTCAAATTTCAAACAATATTATCATTTATCGCAATAATTTCTGAGTCAATTAATTGCCCAGCAAATTTGTTATTGTGACAGGCCTATGAGTTCAGCTACATAGTACACAGACAAGTTTTGTTTCTTTACTTTGCACTAATTCACATCTGTTAGTGTAATAAAAAGAACATTGCTGCCATGAAATATTATATTTCACCACTTTTCCCATTTATGTTCTAATTAGGAATACTATGTAACTTGTAACTAATTTTTTTCATAAATTATTTGAAAAAAAAAAAAAAGTTGTTTATACTTTTTCGTTGTGCATGTTCTTGTTTTGATGGTTGTTGAATGTTTTCAGAGTAACCCAGGCAATCCGTACAACCTGGCCTACAAGTACAACTTTCAGTACGCCGTGATCTTTAACATCGTGCTGTGGCTGATGATCGCCCTGGCCCTCGCCGTCATCGCCATTGCTTACAACTTGTGGAACATGGACCCTGGATATGACAGCATCATCTACAGGATGACCAATCAGAAGATCAGGATGGACTAAATCCTAACATCAGCACCCCTGCCATCCCCGTTGGAACTCCATGAATGTTTGTGTTGTGGGTGTGGTCTTGTGTAGTGAAACAAAAGTGCTGGTTTGATGGGAGGAAAAGCACGTTGCTGAGTCACCTTTTTGTTTACAGTGCTGACAGTCAACGTCAAGGTTTAACAGTGAACAAAATGTTATCAGCATGACATTAGTGACCTTTAGCAATATTATCCTCTAGATTCAAACACTGAACTTCCTCTCTTCAACTCGTCAGCTCGCATCATTCCTTCCAGCTTTTAGGTCCTCACTAACTTTATCTCCACTGGCGATTGCAACTGTATTTTTTGTTGTTGTAAAAAAAGCAAATGTATTCTAATGTTATGAAAGAATGTTTGTCTGGTTTGCGCTTGTTTTGTTATGTGAAAAAAGTTTTAAGTTAAATTAAATCTATCTTTATCTATAGAATATACAAATACAAATGTTTGAGTAACTGCTGTACTCTTATTGTGAAAAGCTTGTGTCCAGGTTGTTTTTTTGTTTTTGCTGTACTTCAAATGCAGATAAATACTTGTTGGATTACGTGAAACTTGATTATAAAGTTTTGTCATTAAGATTGAATAAAGTGTAAAGTAAGCTCTGTAAATTATGAAGAATGATTAAAAATAAATTGTGGATCTACGTGATGTGTTCTCATTCTTACAGGATGCTCCTAACAAACCACCAGAGAAACTTTTATACAAAAATACAAATGTTTAGGCATCTACAGTGAAAATGACTGCACAGCGTAAAAAACTAGATAAACGCTGTTTAAATCGTGTGATATTTATAATGGAAATTTTTTTTATTTTTTTATTTTTTTTTTGCAAAGTCATCCTTACAGATGACTTTCCTTATACAACAGTCTCTTTGCCTGTTAATCTGGTGTCACTGGTCGTGCCAACCTCTCAGCCAATCAGATTGTAGTTTACTCCTCAAGTCCCGCCTTCAATATGTTTTGCCGCATGGGATTGGTTAGGTTTTTTTTGCAAGTCCGATATTTATGATTCAGGAAGCTACGGAAAGAAAGAAGTAGCTGGAGAACTGCGACGGAAAATATTACAGGAAAAACAGCGTGAAACACAACAAATCAATGGTGTGACTGATCATTAAAGGTAGGACTTGTCTTTTCTCTCGTGTAATAATAAAATAATTATACTACCACGCCTGTCCTACGACAGAAACTCGTATTTAATTTCAAGCAGCATTACTCGGGATTTTTTTTTAAAATAAATATATATTTATATAAATCTTCTGTTGTTCCTCCTAAATTCAACTACAGTATAAGTCTGATGAGAGAGATTAAAGTGAGAAATCTTGTCCGTTAAGTAGCTGCGCTCGTGACAACCTCGAGAACAGGAAGTACAGTACAGTACTGTAGTTTCATCCAAATTAGATCAGTCTGTTTATTATAAACTTTATGTTTAGTTTGTAAAAGATAAAGTTCTCTGATCATATTTATGCTTGAGATGCCATGTTTGTGTTTTCTCTGTTCATTTTAGAAGTGTATAAAATCTCAAGTTTGAATTTGATATTGACTAAGAACAAGGATCAGCTGTTCGAGTTCAGATGTTAGATCTGGTGTTAGGGAAATTAATAAAATACAAATTAAGGAGACATTTATACCTGTTTAACTGTTAATACATCACATTTTATATATAGTATAGTTTTTCCTGTAATGAAAACGAAGACAAATAACTTTCCTACTGTTTTTTTATACTTAGCAATACTGTCATTTTTACACTATTGCACAGTTAATTTGACATTTTTGTCTTTGTTTTAGCTTGCAGCTACGTGGTCAGGAAGATCCAGGCTGCTGCTTCTGGCGGAGAGCGAGAAGAAAAGCCCGTCCTGACACCATGTAGTTCAAAAGGTAAAGACAGTCACAACAAATCTTGTTTTAAAGTTCTTCAGATTTTAAAAATTGTAAGATTGTATCATACATGTGTCATCACTTTACATGTGTTTGTCTTGTAGCTCTAAAAAAGGAGGAGAAAAGGTCGATGGGATCTTCCTCAACTGCTGCCCTGAACCCAGGACCTGAAGAAGGCATGGACGGAGCAGCAGCCTCGGGGATGACCTCCCAGCTCGATGTGCAGCCATGTGGATCCTGACGTTAAAGATCTGGCTAGAAACTGGCACTGTTGTCAACTCAAGAGCAAAAAAATGATTTGTTATTGATATTTAAAGTCTAGAGAAAACAATTGCAGTTTACTGTATGACATAATCACAGAATTTAAATGACTTTATTAAAAGTAAAACATTGCAAATTAACTAATTCCAACATTTACCTGTATTAAAGTAGTATACAGTGACCAGTGTCTAGTCCAGGATGACCACCAAAAAAATTCCAATTTTTTTTTTGTCTTTTAGAGCAAACTGTCTTGACATTGCAAAAAAACACGTTGAATTAAAACTAAAGCAGTAACAGTTTGTTACTTTCATACCCTGTGGATAAGGGGCAAATGTTTCCTCTGAAAGACCTAATTTCATGTACTGCAGCGTTTGAAGGCCGACTTACCAACCTTTGTGACCAGAGGCTAAGTTGGCTTGATGTTTCTGTTGTTACAGCAACTATAAAATTGTTTTTATTCACGTTTATACTATGTGCCAAAAGGTAAACATTGTAATGGATTTTAGTATTTAAAAAATACTACATATGCAGTTATTTGTATAGTCACTTGGTTACATTAGATAGAAATTTGAATTCATCACTGTGTTTGCACTTTTTAAACATAAATTTTAATTTGCTGTGAATTTTATTTCCAAAAGAACTGTGCAAATAAAGCTATTCAAAAGCCTGCTCTTCTACAATAAGGTTGTTTGGTGTGAACCTTGCTTCATTACAATACAGTAGTTTCAATGTAATGGCCGAAGCTGACATTGCTGCAAAACTGGTAATTAAAAAATAGCTTTGTAGGGGAGGTATTATTTGAAATGCCACGTGTGGTTTTGTGTGTACATTCTGCTCACCAAACACAAAATCTAATTTGAGGTTCAATTTTAAACAGTGCAACCACAAGACTTAAAATATATGTCAGCTCTGCAATACGATCATGGTGTTAGGATTAAATTCAACAAACGCACGTGGGTGGAGTTTGCATGTTCTCTCCGTGCATGCATTGGTTTTCTCTGGGTACTCCGGTTTCCACCTGCCGACCAAAAACATGCATGTTAGACTGATTGGTAACTCTAAATTGTCCCTAGGTGTGAGTGAGTGTGAATGAATGTTTGTGTTGTTTTGTCTCTATGTGTCCCTGTGATGGACTGGAGACCTGTCCAGGGTGTCTCCTGCCTCTCGCACAGTGAATGCTGGATATGGGCACCAGTGACCCCCGCGACCCAAAAAGGATGAAATGGAAAAAAAATAATGGGTGGATGGATGATAATCCAGGTAGAAAAATCTGACAAAATTAGGTCAGGTCCTCTGGACGATGCATAAAGTTAAAAAAATTAAAAATTGTTGAAACATTTCATCTTTAATCCAAAAGACTTTGTTAGTCTGAGGAGCTGTAATAAGCCCAGTCTTATAAATAGTATGTTCTCTTAATGGATGAACCAGTTTGATGTTTCCATTCAAAACTAGCCGTTCACATGATACTACACACACATGTTGACACATGATGAACAAACTGGTTGATCCACTATGAGAAGGTACTATTTATAAGACTGAGCTTATTACAGCTCCTCAGACTGACAAAGTCCTTTGGATTAAAGACCGACTCTGTAAATGGCATCATTTATACTCTGACCAACCCTGTACAAAGCTCGGTTAGGTTCTCTTCTAGTCTGTGGAATCACTGGCGCCTTAATTTATTTGGCAATGGATGAACATTCTATTTTTATTGTGTCCTGTTGGTATAATTTTTATTTTAATTTTAATTTAATTTAATTTATTTATTTTATATTTTTTAATTTTATTTTTAATTTTTTTAATTTTTTTTTTTTGTGGGGGGTGTTGTTGTTTTGTTTTGTATTTTACTATGGACCATGTGCGTCTGAAATAAAGTTTGATTGATTGATTGATTGATCATCCTGAGCATTTCATTGCATTGTTGTCCTTGTGTTTTTCTGTGTACGACAAATAAACCTAGCCAATGCTGTTACAACAGATGCTGTATGTGGTTTATAACTGTGTTTCTGAAATATTTCAACTTTTATTTAGACAGGTTAATCCCATTGAGCCTTGAGGACTCATTTACAAGAGAGACCTGATTTCTTAACTTTTCTCCTTCTTTTTATATTTAGTTTATCGCTAACACTATCCACATGCATGACAGATTAAAATTAATGCAAACACTTAATTTTGAATAACTTTATATCAAGATTATTTCAAGGCAGTTCCACCTAAAAATCTTCAAAAGTTTAAAATTATTAACTTTACATCAAATGATTTATTAAATCCAATTTAATTACATAATAAAACCTGATCAAAGTACTTCATTTACATTTTTGATTAAACTGATTAAACTCGTTATTTTTCTGAGGCCAACATGGAGACACCTTCCGATTTATACAGAAGCAATCTGCAGCAATCTGTTAAATAGCTCTGCATCTTGTGTCCACCCTACCAGCTAAGAATCAAACAAGAGGCAATTAAACAAGACTAGAAGAATTTGAGTTAGTTTTATACATGGTCTTCTCTTAAAAGACAATCTGGATGGGAGTTGTTCTAAAACATGTACAAATGTTTATGCTGATGGTGCCTCTCCAAGTATATAAGGTGTCTTAAAAAAAACACAGACTGTGACATGAGACTTAAAATAGGATTATGTGTTTTTGCATCTTCGTATTCATTCATTCAACATCAGTATCAGTTACAAGATGGGCAGCGGTATTCTGGACATTTTGTAAACAGTACAATTATTTATCTAAACTGACTCCATCACAGAGTAACAAAAGTATTACTATCTGAAGATTAAATAAATTTTGCTCCAAAAGTACTTGAGATTCAAGTTGTTTAAAGAAAGCAGAAATCCACTTTACCACTAGCGCTTCAGTCTGGTAAGAATTAAACTTTATTTCTTTACACCAAGTCTGTTCAACAAGCTACCTACACCAGGTAAGATAATGATCATTTACAATCTTCCCTTAGAACCCCACTTCAAAAGATCTGAACTAACCATTTAAGTAAAACAAGAAAATTCAACATGAGTTTGAATGGACGTGCTCTATCTTCCTGCAGCGTTGCTCTCAGACGTTGACATGACAAATCGCTCCTCTGACTCCGTTCACTGTTCACCCTTTCACCGGCTTACAGACAATCAGTCAGTTTGAAGAGTGTGAGCGATGACACAGGGAGATAAATGCTCCTGCTCGGCTTTCACTGTGCATGATGGTGGTGGTGGAAGTCAAAGATGGTTATAAAAAGAGAAGAAGGAAAAATGCACTTTGGCTCACACAAAAAGTCTCAAATCTAAAAACAAGGTTGTTAAGGTTCATTTCTGTAAGACTCTGGTTTAATTGAAAGTTCAGCAGCACTGAGATCCAAATTGTTACAGAGGCTCCAGTTTTGTGAGAAATCTGAGAAATTATTTAGGAACTGGAATGGTCCATGGCTGTGGCTGTGGAAAGCCACAAACTGTGACCTAAGTAGAAAGGAAAAACAAATCTTAACAGTTTCTAAATTAGACTCCATCACATCTGGCTTGATTATTTGATTATTCACTGTTACTGTTTCAATGCATGAAATCACAGAGAACTGTCAGGTTACAGTGATAGTCCCACTGAGGAAATGTATGAGCAAAGTACTTTAAATAACAAGACAAGACTTTTGTTTTTGTTTGGAGACACTTTTATTTGTTTAAATAGTTTTTTCTTTGTGCACTTTTATGAACAGATGCATCATGTGTGCTTTAAGCCTAAATTTGAACTTAAGATCAAAAGTTTCAGATACAAAACATGTTTTGTAGAAGTAAAAATAAAAATGCTTTGGTAGTGGGAAATCAGTTAAAATGAAGATAAATTTGATTTAAAAAAATTTATAAAGTGGAAAGCAGCTTGAAATGCAGAGAATTGTGTCATTTGACTGCAGAGGTTCTCCTGTTTGTTCATCTTTCTTCTTCCTGCTTTGAACTTTGGTCCCTGGCAGGAGAAGAGAGAAGCATTCATCACGAGATTTAAATGGTTGTGCTCTGACTTGTCCTTTTACAGCCCTGCGAGAGCGAGAACAGAATAACTATGCTATAGGTTCCTGCAGGAAACCCTCTACTTCCCATACCAGAACTAATTAATAGTTTAACTGCTTTTAGTAAACTGTACCACATTATCATAGCAGGGTTTTAAGTGCAATGTACTTTAAATTAAAACTAGTTCACTTAAATTAATAGTTCATTTCCTTTAACTTGGAACATCATGAACAAATGTCTTACCTGCTCCAGGTGACATTTTAGACAACCTCAGTGTGGAGAAGAGTGGTTAGTTCGAGCAGCGCTAAAACCAAAGTAAGTTCCTGCTCTCTCTGGCCAATGTCACTCTGGCAACACACATCAGCAGCGACAGCAGCTAGCTGTAGCATTTATTGTGCAGCCTGGCACACTTTTAATCAGCAGTTTTCTGATCTTTCAGCCAGAGAAACCAGCTAATTGACAAAAATTTACAGGTTTATAAAGCTATGTTTGCATGAACATCTTTAATTTGTTTTAAATTAGAATTGTTTTAAAATTGTCGCAGTCAACTTTGATTTGGCATTGCTAACTAGCCATTAGCTCATCAGTCCAGTCAGCATCCCATCCATCCCATGCCATTGTGTAGCTGTTCTTGACCACTTTGAGCCCATCTCTCTGTCTTCTCTGGAGCAGGTCATGTGCAGCATGAAGCCATCTGGTTCCCCCTTT
>JAVCKU010000150.1:18953606-18968857 GCA_032273985.1 Hypsolebias coamazonicus | reverse complement strand
TGTATTAATATTGCTACTCCTCTTTGTCTCGAGTTATAGCAAGCTGAGAATACATCAGGAAACTCAGGAGATTTTAGTTCATCCACAGTTGCGGGCAATTTATGAATTTCTTGGAGTAATACAACATCTGCCTTTAATCTTTTAATCTGATTTAACACTCTATACTTTTTCTGTCGGCTACCAGCTCCATTAATGTTCCATGTGACAAACCTCAGTGTCCCCATAATTGTGCATGTGAAAATATAGATATACCACACCCAGTATTACAAATATCAGAAATAATAAAACACCCAGGAAAAAACATAAACCTTAATGATGATTATTTATGATTTATAAATAAACTAAGTGTTGTATTTATGTATAACTCAGGGATGTATTCCTGTATGAGGAATATGTATGCATGCATATGGACAAACATGATCCCATGTGCTTGTATGCTAATAATCTTTGAGTCAGAAAGATAAAGACAAAGAAAGAAAGTGAAATGATAACAAACATTTAAAGATAAGAAAAAGAAAAAAAAAATATAGAACCCCCTTTTCACGTTAAGTGCCATGCCACCGTGTACCACCACTATCTGTGTAACCCACCAACCGAGCTGTGCCGAACAATTATATATATCTGGTAAGTGATATTCTTATATATTATATATAATAATATTTAATAATATTAGTACCTAATGATCATACTGACCTTAATTATATGATTAATAGAGCCAAGGTGTGACCTCTGGATCTCTATACAACTGACCATTAATGTAAAGCCTATCCACTGAAATTGTAGCTCTTCTGCCTTCATTTATATTTTTCTTCCTAATTGGGAACAAAACGCGCCTTCTACTTAGAATTTCAGCAGGAAATTGGTCATTCATACTAAAGTTCGTGTCACGCAGTTCCCTACCTCGGCTTTTAACCTGCTCTTTTTGCTTAAAATGTTCAAATTTAGCTATAATTGGCCGTGGCCGAATGTTTCCAGGAATTTTAACTTTTAACACTTTAACTGATGCCTGTAGAGTCTGATATTTAGCTTTTGAGTTTTTTGCGCCTTTTCTGAGCATCAATGGTCTGATTATGCTGGAATCTACAGCCCTAGGAAGATGGCAGCTGTCGTAAATGTTTCCCACTTAATAATAATAATAATAATAATAATAATAATAATAATAATAATAATAATAATAATAATAATCGTTTCCCCTGTAGAATGGTGGATTATTAGGAAATGACATTCAATCTCTCCCAGACTGATGGGCAAAACCCATTCCTTCTCAAAGGTCATGGTTCAGATTTTTCCTCCTTGGCATTGTGTTACAATACATCTTTATGGGCCAGAGCAGTAAACTGTGACGGGGGATAAAGAGTGTAAGGAGCAGGAAATTGGAAAAACCTTCTGTCCATTTGTCTTTCTTGTGATCTTGATAACACTACCAACTTCCATTTTGGTGTGTGGCTGCATCTTGACATAAGAAAGGTCAATCGGAAATTTGGTTGCCATGTCAAAATCCAAGATGGCCGCCTTCATATACATATGTATATATTATTATGCTTTCTAGTTTTTCTATTGCCTAAAATATAGTTTCCTGAAATGATTGGGGAGGCTGGTGAAGTGGCCAAAGATTAATCTATTGTGCCCAAAGCCACCATTGGCCAACCCCTGGCTCCGCCAATGTGCTCACTGGTAGATAAAATTGCTCCCTTCACTTGCCAGGATCCGTCATTCTGCGTCGCATTAGATAGGCGAAAGACAAAAAAAACTGTACCTCTTTTCCTACCAGAATATTTTACAACAAAAACCTTAAGACACTTGCAGTCCCTGTTCAAGTCCAGTTCCGAAAAACACCCATCTCGAAAATTACAAACATTCACTATCAAATCCCTCAGAAACCCCACAGAATTGAAGCAAGGTGGCCATTCTGTCCCATGAATAAATAAATACATAAATAAATAAATAAATAAATAAATAAATAAATAAAAAACAGAGAAATGTGCAAACTGTGAAACCTAAAATGCCTCAAAGATGATTTTTTCCCTTTTGAAAAACAAATGAGCAAAAAGCAAGATATTTCTAACAAACACAAATGTGATAAAATGACACAAAATAGATTTTTTTATTTTGTTTTAGTTATATAAATTGTACTAAAGATTTTACCCATTTCCCCATCTTTTTTTTGTATGATATTTTATTGTTCTACTTAGTTTATTACATAAAGGTAAAATATGTTTTAGATAAGACTGTTTGCTATCTAAATCAAATATTGAGGCTGTTCATCTTTTTACAGTTTACTCATTAAGCACCCCCACAAAGTTAACCCTTAAAATAGTACATGTATCTCCATTCACAATGTTTAACTTGCAAAAACGTTCTCACAGCGTTGTAATGTGACATCAGGAAAGTTCAAAAGTGTGTTTTATGTTTCTCAGTTCACCGACGTCAGCAAGTCCAGCAGCTGTTGATGCTCCTGAGCTGGGTCAGTTTCACTCCTGATCACACTGTTCACGAACAATAACGTTCACAAATTCTCCAAGCTTGATCCCTTTTTGTGCACAAATTGTTTCTGACGCAGAGTTCATCTGTTCAAATTATTATTTTTTTGTGTTTGTTTTTTATTTCTGGTTCCAAACTGTGTCAAACTTTGTGTTTTTCATTACGCACGAGCCGGTCTGGACAATCTAACTCACCTTCAGACCTTTGACCAAAGATTTTAGATTAAATTCACTTAACTAAGTAATAAATTCACTTTTTTTAATACATAAACTGGACCATGCAGTGGATGCAGAAAAGGAGGTTGCAGCTCCCGTCTCACCAGAGGTAAGTCCAGTGAGTCACACACATGGTGTTGATGCATTCTAAATGTGTGTGTTCTCCTCCTACAGTGACACTGTGTGTTTTTCTCTCATGGCACAGCTATCCAATGAAATCAACATGCAGCCTAGCAGCACCACCGTGTTGGAGCAGGTGGTGGAGCTGAGCATCCTCCTGACGGGAGAGACTTTCAGTGATGACCTCAATGATCCCGCCAGCCTCAAGTTCCAGACGCTCAGCAGACATCTTGCTGAAAAGGTTCATCTCTAGCTCCATCTGCTTCTGCCTGCCACTCTTATTTCCCCTATAGTTCTACCCTGCCTTGACATTTGCATGAGTCCACATTACATGCTACAAAATAATGAGCATTGCATGCTGGGTTATCTTTTGTTGAACAGTTGAACCCAAAAACCTTGCTCAAAGCTCGCATATTATATAATGTACAGTTGGTGAAAGAACATTTTCAAGAGTTTTGAGATAATTCTTGGAAAACATAAACTGTTGCACATGCATGCATTTGCACAGGTAGTTGTGAATGGAAGCAGGTTCAGTAGTTTTACGAGTTCTCAGAAATTTCCTTAATTGAGTGTGGGATGCGAGCAACACACAGAATAAAAATGTCATCAGCACATTTATCAGTAAGTTTGTCTTATTTATTTTGTTCTAGGTTTCAAGTGTTAGCAGGGTTTTTTTTTCTGTAGAAATTCTTAGATCCATAAATCTGCAAACACCTACACACAGCGCTACACACCAACATCCATCTAATATTGCATACCTTCAGAGATCATGCGTCTGCAGCCTAAAGCTCTTTGAGGCCTGCATGCAGTTATTGCTTCTTTAAGATAGGTCAGAACAGTTATGAATTAGGAACTGATTGCAATGCATCAGTCAGCATTTTTAGGCACAAAAGTTAAAAATAAACATCTATTTCCCCTGAAACATTAAAATTTTTTGTCCCACTTTAAAACATACCAGCAGTAGTTTTAATCTTTGCATGTACGAACTTTATTTGTGCAGATGGAAAACGCTCTGGAGGGGCTTCCTGGATTCAAAAGTGTTTCTGTCATCGACTTCAGGTCAGATGTTCTGGTCTAAACCCTCTCTCTTTTCAACGTCTGCACATTTCCTGCTCTCAGCAGAAGTTTAACAGCCGCTTGTTTCATGTAGGCCTCAGAAGGACACCCTGGGGTGAGTTATTAGTCATGGTAGTTAGACCTCCTCCATGATGTGTTGTGTTTAATTCCATGGATCATTGTCATTGCTCAGGTAAAGCTGTGGACCTGTGAACAGGGCCATGTGTTTAGCTGTATCACTAGTTGTCTGTGCTAATGTTCTTAGTGCAGCCACTCACCTGATAAGTGGGATCAGGATGGGTCCTACCAAGCAAGCAGATGCTTCTCTCTACAGACAATTATCAGAGCTTTATGACCTCACTGATCAGTATCTGGTGGAGAAGGAATACAGATTACCAGTGCTGGTTTTGACTGTGATCCCAACTCCCTTCAGATCATTAAGAGCCTCCTGTGTAGCTGATCCCTCACCTCCCTCATCATCCTCATACCGTGAGACATCTTGCATAGAGCTGATATTTAAAAAAAAATTTAATCCATTTCTGAATTATTTTCTTTTAAATGAACCGACTGTTTCATATAATCTGTGTGCCACATGGACACACAACTAGTCTGCAGGAGCCAGAGTTCTGTCTGGGTTGTAGGGGATTAAAATCCATGTTTCTGTCAATGATTTGCAAATCATTTTATAACTTTTATTGTATGTGTGGTTGTGTTTTTTTTAGATTTTTATTTTATAATCTCCAGTTTAACAAAAAAAGAAAGAAAAAGATTTCTTTGCAAATGGCCAAACTTACAATATCAGCAGAGGATCAAATAATTATCCCCCCATCCCATTTTTTTTAAACAACCATATAATGCACATTTATGCAGTTTTCATTCAACATTTATTTATACAGGTTAGTCACATAAAGTACATTAAGAAACATGATTACTTTCATTACCTGCAGATAACAAAGCACAACAGTTTTCCTGACTTTAAAAAAAGAAAGAAAGAAGCTTCTTTTAAATGAGCTGCCTTTGGATCTGTAAGTGCTCAGCTGTCTGCCAGCAACCCCACAAACTAGGTCAATGTTGGAGAATTTACAACACTCAGATGAACACTAATGATTGCTGAAAAGAGCCTGGCCCTGCAGTGTTTATGATGATGATGATGATGATGATGCTTTCACCCTATTCTGTCGAGCCTTTTGTGTTCCAGAAAGTCCAACCACAAACTTTACTAAATAATCTAACTTATGGATATAGAACAGAAAATAGTTTGAGACGTTCTGTTACTTGTAACCACTGCTTTGCATAAATGAATCTAAAGTTCTAACAAAAGCACGTTTTGGTCCAGTCCTGTTAGTCTCGTGAACAGCATCGTGTTTGTCTCACCAGGTTGGACAACATAGTGGTTGACTACGCCGTCATTGTGGAGGTGGATGGAGCAGGAGTGAGCTCCGAGCAGCTGAACTACCTGACCTTACAGTCGAATCGCGTGGAAAACTCGTATGGCGAGATCCAGGAGCGCCCCACGATGGTCTATAGCATCAGCGAAGTGAAAAACATCTTCACTGGTAAGAAGCGAGCCTCTCCATTTCTAATTGTGTGGAAAACTTGATTTATATCAATGTAATTGATACACAATTGGGTTCAATTCTTTTATATTGGTGGGAATGTTTATGAAGCATTTACTCTATTCTGATCCATTTGTCTTCCGTACATTTTTCAACATCTTTCTCATTCCACAATTTTTGTGCTATTTCAACAAATCATAAATCCAAATGTTCAGCTCAAGGAAAATGGTGCTATGACTTTTGGTATTGGTGCAACTTTAGCGTTTTGAAATATTTAGCCTTTTCTACCACATTTTTCCCTCATAGAAACTGAACTGAGCTCATTTTACATCCTTCATATCTTTAGATCTGTTTACAACTTTTACTGTTCCTTTCACATTTTGTTCTGCTTCAGCTTCTTTCAGCTTCTTTGTGCAAATTTAAACGTTTTTCCAGCTAATTTAAGCTAATTTCCACTTTTTTGTGCTCATTTCTGCTTCTTTCAGCATAATTGGGCAAACATGTTTTTTCTGCTTTCTTCTGCTAATTTAAGCTTGTTCTAAATTTTCAGCTAGCTTTTTAGCATTTTTAGCTGTTTTCAGATAAATTCAAGTTTTTCATGGTAATTTCTACTAATTTCAGCCTAACGAACTTATTTATGCTAATTTCAGCTTGTTATGCTCCTTTCAGCTTTTTCTGATAATTGCAGCGTTTTCCTGCTATTTCCACTACCATATAGCTCTTTCGATGCTAATTTTAGCCTTTTCAGCTAATTCCACATTTTTTTTTAGCTCATTTCAGCTTTTTCTGCGTCCTTCTTGTAGTTTGCTTCTTTTTTTCTTTTCAGCTATTTACTATTGTTATGTTGTTGCTAATTTAGCTAATTTCCTAATTTGTGTGATCATTTCAGCTTATCCTATTTCAGCAAAAATGTGTTCTTTCTCCTTCTGCTAAATTAGGCTTGTTCTTCCATTTTAGCTTCATTTCAGAATGTTTTTTTGTTGTTGCTAATTTCAGCTGTTTAGCACACGCCCCATAAACCTTTACTTTCTTGATTATGGATTTAACAGAACTCCTGTGGATGCTTATGGCTTTGTAAATCCTTTTGTATCCATCCCAGTACTCATACTTTTCAACAATCGTCTCGCAGTTGAATAAGGACACACACTTGCATTTTACAGTAAACTCTTGAAATAGTATCTGAGTTGAAATCTCCTGAGTAATAATTGATCTGTGTCTTTTTTGAGCCAAAATAATCCATATTTTAATAAAATAGAGGTGTGTTGCTATATTAACTAATGCTAGCTGGTTTCCATGGAATGTGCACGATTGGCAATTTGTATTATTTGGTTTGGCTCAACTATCTTTCAGTCCCACCTCAGCTGAGGTTTTCTGGGAGCTGAGCGCCAAATAAACACAAATGTGGAAACATTTGAACCCTGACAGGTCAGAGAAAATTTTCACCTCTGGGAGAAACAATAACATCCAATGGTGAAGACTTGCAGACACCTCTACATATATATTTTTTTGGTTCTCTGAAAAGAAAAGTAGTTTCCAGTCTGCACATACGGTGGAACAATGCTGCAATGGTGAGCAGCTGATTCCAGTTGTGTTGATGAGAGTCTGCAGTGGAAAATGAAATGTAGATGAGCCAAGTCGAGCTAAGCTGTATTACACAATAAAAAAACAACAGAAGAAACAGACTTAATTTCTCGAGTTGGCTGGATGGGTTTTAATGAAACAAAGAGTACTTAGGGCACATTTATACAAATAATTAACTTTAGAAGTAAATCCAAGTCCAAATGGTCATCTGACCTTAGAAAACACATACATGTCTATAATTTAGTTAGTTTTATGGAAATTAAGCTCAAATTGGGTGTGATTGTCGCTGAGAGCCATTCACAACTCAAGCACTACATATTGTGCAAGGTAGTTAATGCCAAACTTTAGGACAGGGGTCTGCAAACGTTTTGATCAAAGAGCCATTTCCGCTCCTTCAATCACTAAACAAAAGAAGAACCTGGAGTCACGAAACCTGCTACAAGTGTAATTATCAACTGGTGGCCCATGGGCCATTTTGAGGTAGTTGAAGGGGACTTTTCTGACCAGTGGGGGTGACATTTCAAAACTACCATATTTTCTGGCCTATAAGTTGCACCTGAGTATAAGTCGCATCAGTCGCATCAGCCCAAAAATTTCTAATAATTTGGAAAAATCCATAAATATGTTGCTTGGCTGTATAAGTCGCACCTATTATGCATCACTGCTGATGTGTCGCATTTGTTACGTGGTACCACTGATAACCCAGAAACGTGGGCTGTGTTGTACCAAAAATCGATTGGCTGCCAAAGGGCGGTTGCGGGAGCGTGCACGGGAGGACTTTAACATGAATTTAACAAGATTAACACTTAAAAACAATTATTTGTTCACTTGAAATTATAACAAAGGTGTGTCTCAGTTTACATTTTCTTTAATACTTTTACTTAATACACTTTGACGGTCAAATCAGCTGCATTTCAAAAGTATTTGCTGCCTGGGTGCTCTAGGAGAGCACAGAGGGAGGAATTCAGGAAGGAGGAATGCTGTGCATTTCTTTGAAATTTAGCAAGATAAGCACCTAAAACAATAATTTGTTTGCTCAGTGTTATAGCAAAGCTGTGTCTCAGTTGAACTTTTACTTAATGAATGCACTTCAATGGTCATATTAGCTGCATTTTGCCAGGGCGGCGCAGCGAAATGAAGCTTATTTGATTGTTGCTCCAGGCGAGCAGGACGAAGGTGGCAGGCTATGGCAAGCCGATTGTGTCATTAATAGCCACTTTTACCTAATACATGACACAATGGCATGCCATACTACTTGAGTGCCATCTAGTGGCTGAAGATGGTAGTGTTCAATATTTTCAATGTCATAATGAATGAAAACAGTCATATCTCAGTCAAAAAGTGGGTTATAAATATGGGAAAAAAATCCATAAAGAAGTTGCGTCGGCATATAAGTCGCAGGACATATAAATTAGGCAAAAAAGGAGAGACTAATAGGCTGGAAAATATGGTAATGATCAATAATGAATTTCAACATTTATTCATATTTTTACACGTTGAGACAAAAAATAACTATTGTGTAAAAAGTTAAAACTTCTAGTTTCTACCTTTAGATGAAAATGAAAACACTGAACTCTGCATTGGCATTTTATGTGAGGAGGAATTAAGTACCCCATGTTGACGTAATAAAGCAAAAAACTAGTGTTGCTCAAACATTAGCAGAAATTTTACAAAAACCTGCCAAAACTAACCTTTTTTGTTGTGGGTATAAAACCCAGAACAACTACATTTTCCTGTAAGTTTTGCTCAAAGATTCATAGAGCTGCAGATGAGGACTAAAAAGAGCCATAGGCTGCAGACCCCTGATTTATGGCAACTGTTAAAGTCTGTTTTTCTGTTGGCAAAACATTTCAGAGGAGCATTTAATAAATATTCAATAAAACAATTCATACTGCCTTCATGGATCACATGTAGATAGAGAACTTTACTAACTGGCTTTTCTGTGTATGTGAATGTAAAGTGCCCTGAGACAACTTTGTTGTGATATGGCGCTATAGAAATAAACTGAACTGAAATGTATTAAATTTGAATAATTCTAAATGGTCCAAGCTGACGATTATAAAATGTGTGAGCTTTATCATGAATCAAACAAAACAAACTATTTTAAAACTTCACTCTGGTGAAGAAACCACGTCAGATTTGAACGTGCAGGTGCAGCTCAGCTTCACACACGCAGCAGCTTCTCTCTGATTCTCACACTCTTGTGAAAACATGGCGTGACAGTATGATAGAGATTAAGATTATGCTGTTAGCTAATTAGAGCTAACAACCACTAACCTCAGAGGCCTAGAGAACTTCAGTGACTCCGGGCGACCCAGTTTTCATCTCCAAGTCAGCGTTCTCCTTTAAATTACAGCAGCCGTGCACGTGAAGCTTGCACATTCATCGCAGATTCATGCAGTAACTCCAACTACGTTTTTGGAGGATCGAGAATGATGTGATCATGTCTGCACCATCTCCTCCTCGTCTTTTTGTTTCCCATGCTCATATTTTTAAAGAAAGTATGTTGTACAGTTCTGTGTGTGTGAGCTGCTCTGGAGAAGATGCCTTCTGATTCAAACATTAGTTATAGACCGTGACATCTGAAATCATGGCTAAACACTCTCATATGGCCAGCAGGGGCCCAGCGACGCAGCTCAGCTTTGTTTTTCTGCCTTGGTGGAGGTGCAGTAAGATGTCTGTCCCACAGTGAATTATGTTTACATTAGATTTTAGCACTGATTTATAGATATTTTACCCCTGAAAGTCAAAATGCAAGATGCTTTAATGGTTACTAAAACAGACTGTGCAGACAGATGTTGGCAGGCCAGAAATATGTCAGCTCTTTCAAGTGAGCGTGTGTTAATTTTTGTTTCTCCTCTGGTTCCACAGTGTCTCGGGTTTCCGAGTCTGTCAGCACTGCAGACGAAGTCACGGTGAGTAACCTCCCCAGTTATCCAGACAGCAATCTTTCTGCAGATGTTCCAGCTGTTGTCTGCCCCACAAAGTTGATA
The DNA here is from genome assembly GCA_032273985.1 of Hypsolebias coamazonicus. Lineage (NCBI taxonomy): Eukaryota > Metazoa > Chordata > Actinopteri > Cyprinodontiformes > Rivulidae > Hypsolebias > Hypsolebias coamazonicus. Next base: position 18,958,855 of record JAVCKU010000150.1, on the reverse strand, counting down.
AATCTGTCACGTTTAAGGCTGCTGACCTTTGCAGCCCGACCGACGGTGTGATAACCTGTAAATGGCTTGAGATGTTATCCAGACTCCATCGGCGCAGGTAGCAGATGAGCTCACCAGGACGGATGAGGCGAAGCTTTGCGGATTATGATGGCTCTTGCTATAATAATCCAAGATTATTCTTGGACATAGTGAACAGTGCACAACACCTCACAGGGTCCAGACTGCACATACCAGCTCAATTCTGTCTTTCTTCATGTGGTCTCGTGGTTGGATTTTCGTTTTGATAACAAGCAGAGCTCGGACTGCGTGATGTCATAAATGTGTCATTAAATGAATAGTTCAGCACTTTTAGCATCAGGATCTGTGTAAAGATTATGAATAGTTAATATTTGTTGTGGACAACTCTTAATTGGTTTGATTTGAGTAATTCTGATTGGATCAATGAGCTATAGCTAACTAAAGTTGAATTGCTGCTGTTTTAAAAGAACTCCGTTCCAAAAAAATAAATAAAAAAATAAAAGATTATGGTAGAATAGAATAAGAATAATGACAGATTTTTTTTGGTTATTTCCAAGAATAAATAGTTGCAGCAGCAGCTGGCTGTAGCCTTCCCTGTGCAGCCTGGGACATTTCCTGCAGGGATTTCACAATATTTCTGCCAACAAAATATTTAATAGGAAATTTATGACAATGTAAACCTTCATAGAAAACCATTCACGTGAACAGACACGTGAGGCTCAGTGGTTAGCTCTGTTGCCTCACAGCAAGAAGGTCCTGGGTTCAAGCCCCAGTTGGACCTGGGGTATTTCTGTGTATAGTTCACATGCTCTGCTCATGTTTACATGGATTTTCTCTGGATACACTGGTTTTCTCCCACTGTCTAAAAACATGCCTCCAGGCCTCCATTGCAAAAGAAATCTGTGATCTCAATGGGATTTGCTGGTTAAATAAAGATTCATAAAATAATAATAAATAAATATTACAGATTAGATCTGATTTAATAATTTGGCTAGGATTGAGTTGTGCTTCTTCAAACTGAGGCCATCATAAAAAAACATCTACGACAGATAAGATATTAATTGATTATTATCCATCCACAAAACACATTTCAGAAGATTTGAACGATCCCTTTGATTATAGTTCAGAGAACATTGAGCAGGACTTTACTACCAAAACGCTTTTCTGGTTTGGATCTGGAACATTTTAGAATGTTCTTTTAAAGGTTTACATTAGATATAAACTATTACAGACTTTTGTAGTTTTTCTTTGTTACTGATTCAGATGGAAGCATTCAAAAGAAAAATGACAATATTCAAAGACAGAAGAAAAGAAACACAGTAAAGAGATAATCAGTCCTGTTTGGGTCTCGTATTCTGCTTGAATCATGAGTCCAGTAACTGCCAATTTGTCCCCAGTAATTTTTCTGATATTCAAATTGATGTTTACTGTTAAAATAATTATACAAATTCATGCTTACTGTTAAAATAATTATACAAATTGATGTTTACTGTTAAAATAATATAAAAGAATAAAAAATAAATAAAACTTTGAAAAATTTGAGCACAGTTTATTATTAGCTTCCTAAAACTTAAATTGTTTGAAAATACTCGGACGTTATTAAGATTCAAGGAGACTTTATTGTCATTCGCATCACATGTGGTACTTGAGGTGGAATGATATTGTGTACTCAAAGTCCCAGTTTCACCCAAAAATAATAACACAGTCGTCCTTCGATTATCTTGCGGGTTACATTCCAGACACCACCGCAATAGATGAAAAACCGTGAAGTAGGAACGCTATATTTATTTTAGTATTTGTATTAATTTAAGGCTTTATAAACCTTTCGCACACTCTTGCAATGTTCTAACCTCTTAAACCTATGTAATTTTAACAAGTGTATATGTACTGTCCAGTACTGCAAAATTTTACTCACCAGCTCTGCAAACCAGCAGCTTGATTGTGGTCTGACTCTGTTCCAGTTCAGTAGACCTACTCTGCAGCAATGAAGCCCACCGCTCCATCCAGGTTGATGTGCACGTGGAGAATTGAGCTTCAAGATTATTTGCGACTTTCCTGTCAGTTCTGTGAGCTTCATAGACAGATCGTTACTTCTTCTGTCGTTGTGTTGCAAAACTTTTCCTCCATTTCAGTGGAAAGCAGCGGCTGGAAGCACTGTTGGCTTCTGGGTAATGTAGTTCTTTTGACTGGCATTACAGTGTAGGCTCATTGAAAAAAAAAAAAAAAACTACAAAATATTGGCACCTGTCCAAAGTATTATTTTTTGTTATCTTTTTATCTGTACCGTCCCAATCACGTGAATAATATTAAAGTTGACAATCGTTGAAAAACCATGGAAGAGAGAGTCTGCGAAAGTCGAACCGTGATGTAGCGAGGGACTACTGTACAGTATATATAAAGCATCAATAAAAATAAACAGCAAATAAGGATCTAAGATACAAGCTAACAATAATAATATACATATAGTGTATTGAACAGTCACCTGAACAAGAGTCAGTTATGAGCAGATGGATATGAATATAACAGCTTATTTGTAAAAAATAAAAAATAAAAAAAAAATAAAAAAATGTTAAGAAACATTAAAAACTTAGAAAACATTAGAACCTTAGAAAATAGAGCGAAATTAAAACTTTTAGAAGTTTGAACTTGGTGAAAAGTTCAGACTTTCCTTTATATTTTAGAAAATAAGGTGAAAAAGAATATTGTTCTTTTGTCTTAAAACAATGATGTGGCTATTGAAAATAGGGATGCATGATATTGGATTTTTGGCCGATATCCGATATACCGATATGTTAAAACTATTTGGTCAATAACTGATAGTGATATTTTTATATATAGGTAGTCCTCGGTTTATGGCCGAGTTCCGTTCTAACGGCCCGGCTGGATACCGGTTTAGCCTTAAACCGAAACTGAAAGCACATGGCAGCCGTAACGTCTTTTTAAACACGTTTTTTTTCAATGTAAAACAACAACAACGTACTTAGAACGCCGTTTTAATGTGATTCCAAGCAGTTAGCTAACACAATACCCGAAAAAAACCCCGAAAAAATATAAAATGCTGCATAAAAAGACAACGTAAGGTGTGATGACGTCACTGGGGGTGGCGGCCGGAAACGTGAAACGCCGGAAACCGATGACGCCGGAAACCGAGGGTCACCTGTATTATTATTATTATTTTTTTTTTTTTTAATGGGAGGTGTGACGTAAGTGCGAAATGTAACTCGAGACCATCGTAAACCGAGGACTACCTGTATAGGTAAATGTAGATGTTTAAAAACCTAAGATACACCAGAATGCAGGAAATGGCACCTACTTTTATTCAAAATTTTCTGGGGGAGGACCCCTAGACCCCCCCTCCCCCCCCCACACACACACACCACCACCACCAGTGTGTCCCCTCTTCATTACATATGCTTATATGCTTCTGACATCAATGAATACAAGTGATTCATAATTTTTAAATAAAGCAACAAATAAAAAAAAAGATGAGAGGCAACATAATTCCTTTCATTACAAACTAATGCCCATCCTGAATCAGTGTCGAGCTTGAGATGACTACATTTTGAAGGCTGCACCAACGATTCGAGCACCGCTCCACAAACAGTCAATGGCTTCCCAGGGAGCATTTTCGTCTGAATTATGTTGCTCAACAGCAATCCTCACCATCAGCACTTCCCGCGCACGTTCTTGGCAACGCCGGTTGCCAAGTTCACTTCGAGCCCGGCGTTTACTATACAGCAGCTTTGATTTCAGCGACGGTGGCTCGAGTGTTTTTGCTACAGCGTGTAGGTGGGCCTGCAGAAGTAGCTTGAAATTGGGGCACCAGTGGAAGCACCAGAAAGACACAGCTTTTTTGTTTTTTATGTCTAAATATACAAATATTCTGCTTCCTGTGGCGGTGCACAGTCAGCCAGAGAGAGAAAAAAGAGAGAATGACATAACCAGTAATGCTCTCCTGCTGTTGGCTCGAGCCTTTAATGCCCTCTTGTTGACAGTTTGGAGATTGCATTTTAAAATGGACGGTTTGTAAAACCTGACTGCACATGAGACTTTTGATCTTGCATCACCATTTATGCTAAATTTACAAAGATCTTTTGATATTCCACATTTATGAAGGCTGACTACATGTTGATAAAAGAAGGACACATGCTGTAAATCCATTGTTTGCAAGTGTCCCCAAAAGGTTTCTCTTCAGTAGTTCCTAAAGTTGCAGTTGAGGGCCTGGTAAGCTATTCAGCGCCAGACACAGTGGGTCTTCAGAAATCTAAAAAAAAAAAAAACTGTTAGTGATTAAAACAAATGTTGCCACAGCTATCAGAAAGAAAAAGAAAAATGGTCACAAGCTATTAAAATCAGTGTTTGTTTTGCCTTTTTTTTAATTAATGAGCAAAGTTTTAATCTTTCAGAAGTGTTAGACGCAAGTTTCTGCTACGTCTAATATTTTATGGGTCAAATGATGAAAATTCCAGAAACTGCTGCTTAGAAACACAAACTTGTAAACAACCAAAACACAAAGCTGATACTTCATTAAAAACCTAAATTTATTGTTATAACAATCATACTTTTGGATTTTTCATTGAAAGTAAGGGTAAATTCAACATTTGTTGACACGACTCCAAGGTTCACTGCCATCCATGGCTTGTATTTTAAAGAACCTGTTGAAACACTCAGTTCAGTGTAGCTTTAATTCTCATTTGTCTGAACGAGTGTGTTGCACTTATTGAGGAATCACACTTGTCAGCCTACCAAGAATGGTCACGTATGGCAGCACTGACGGAAGCTACACTTCGACTTGTGCTTTTTTGTTCCAGTTTTTAACTTTTTTTGTGCCTACACTGCACACCCACACCAATGATATGACCACAATGTACTTCTGAAGTTTTCTGCGTCACTTTCTTGCTATCTTGCCACCATGGTTCATTCCCGGCTCTGGCCTGTCGTGGCAGCCGTCTCCATGATCCTCTATCTACCTGCACGGACTGAACTCTACAGAACCATTTGGTTCAGTGGGGAAACCTTTGAATGTTCTGTGTCTGCGGACCCGGCTCTGGAGGGCAGTCATCGTCCGTTGCCGAGGTCATCATCATCATGCTGCTAACGAGACTGCACTGCTAACAAGACCACGCCGCTAACAGTACCATGTGCTAACGAGCCCATGTTGCTAAAAGAACATCACTGCATACAGAATCACTATCTTAACAGTACCATGCTGGTAGTGGGACCACTAACAG
>JAVCKU010000150.1:18904383-18919888 GCA_032273985.1 Hypsolebias coamazonicus | reverse complement strand
AAACAGAAGTTGGGTCCAGAACCAACAGGCAGAAACAGACAATCTGCAGCAAATAGCAGAGTGAGCTGCCAGAAAATCTTCCTGAAATGAAAGGCATGGGCCAAGCCAGTTTCAGGTCAGCAGAGAACAACAGAGCGATCTGGAATAAAATTATTATTATCCAGGGCCGATGAAATCCAATGAAAACTCCAGCTGGACTCCTCACGAGCACCAAAACAGTGCTGCTCCTCCGCGCTTCATGTCACCCTGCTCGTCTGGTCCCCCACACCCACAGCACGAGAGGCCAACCCCGGCGAAAAATAATGGGACTGACCGGGGAGGATGAAGACGTCACTGGTCCGGTTCTGCTCCAGCCCAGCTCCGATACTCCGGTCCAGTTTCGGCGGCAGTTCAAAGCAGCCGCGCGTCACCTCCAGGTGAGCACAGCGATTCCCACGGGGGTGGACAGTCCTTCGTTTTAAGGTAACGGGCTGCTCAGAGGCTGAGACCGGCTTTAATGAAGACCAAGTCCCCCACAGCCAACTCGGTTCTGGTCCAGTGACACAGGATTGGCCAGGTACACTTCCCCCACACCGAATGAAGACGCCACGAGGCCAAATCCAACAAAAGGCAGCAGAAAGGTCAGCAAATACCTCCCTGCGATTCTTGTCAGAACCAGGTAGAACCACAGGTCCAGATGAGAAATTCGGTTAGGGTCCAGCGAGTGGGGGAAAAAAAACACTGGGGCTTCGTGGGACGGCTCCCCAGCTCGAGGGGTCACCTGACCAGCAGGATGCACTCAGATTGATCGGTGGAGTGGGAACAGCTGGTCCTGGGCCGAGAGAATTTTTTGGACGGTCCCGTCCGGCTCTCTGAGTCACTGAACACCGAATTCGGTTGGAAGGTGGACCAACTTTAGTCCTGCTCAAAAAACGGGTCAGTTTGATGATAAAAAAGACTACAGAGAAGCTGGGGGAGCAGCATCCATCAGCTCGCCAGAACCGGAACCTCAGCTGGAAAAAACAGGATTTAACGATCATGTTTGCATGACTGTTGAATGTCATGAAAGGACAGCTCTCGTCTGCAACCATACTAAATTTCAGCTCAATATCTCAAAGAATGAATGAGTTACAGTCAATTTTGTGTTTGCTGAAGCAGCTGTGGCAGCCATCTTAAATCAAAATGGCTCCAAACGTTAATCAGTTTTAGACACTTCTGATGATTACTTTCTGTGAGTTTCAAACAAATCCAACAGTGACTTTCTGTTTTCTGCATGGACATCTACATTAAGTCATGTGACCTCACAGCAGCAGTTAGCCGGATGTGTGTTCTGTTAGGCGTTTGACATGGGGAAAAATGGTGTCTTTGTTTGCAAATCACGTCGCCATGGTAACTCGAAATGCCAATAAACGTAATAGCACACATCATGGTGCCGAGCCAGTCATTTTGATATAATATATGTGGGGGTACACATTACGCTTCGGGCCGCATAAAGTTGATGGAATAGTTAAGATATAAAGTTAAGAAACCCTTTTCCGAGGTTGATACTAATAGGTGTCTGTCTTTTAAAAGGCACTCAATTATAAAATGTATCTATCTAAGGAAACCAGCAGATTGTACTGAATCTTCACTTTGTCACAGTCTCCCATCCAAATGAGGTCAGGTGGGAATCTTTGTAGACTGATGTTTGCAGATGACATCGTGATCTGTGGTGAGATTATGGAACAGGTGGAAAAGAACATGAACAAGTGTGAAGGTATCCATGAATAATAATTATAATTCTTTATTTTATTTCAAACAGTTAAAAATTTCAACAACTCCATAAACAAATAAAAAACGTAAATATTTCCACCAAACTGGAAACAAAACAAAATTGTTTGGAAAGGGAGCAGGAAGAAGCAATGGCTTATCCAGGCCTGTCCCTAAATTTACATACACATTCTGAACCAAACCAGTTTCGTAAAAAAATTAAGCACACAAAAACACAAAGTGTAGACCGAAAAAAAAAAGTGTAGGCAGAAGCACAAGCTTATTATACCTTCAATGTGTTATATATCAAAATCAAAGCAGCAGAATATTTTCCTGTATAATTTTCTCAAACATATCAAGGAATTCCAGCTAAAATGATAGACAAACTCATAAAAAAAACATACCAAGTACAAAAAAGGAAAAGGAGAAAAATACAAACAAACAAAACAAACAAACAAAAATAAAAAACAATCAAACCTTATTATATTTGTTCATTAAATTATTTTTATACATTTTTTCAATTTAAAGAGTGAAGAACACAGTTGAAACTCCTTACAACTATTCCACACCTGAATCCCTCTAACTGAAGTACAGTTGTTTTTAATGCAATGTAAGAAACATGTCATTAGTTGGATGAAAGTAATTAGACGCAGTTATAATTCAGATAGCTTTCTTCTGGAGCATGTAGACCGGTTGTGTTAGTTTTATACGAGTTTCCCCAGATCCCAACACAATAATTTATGTATGGAAGTATGAAACAACAGTATAACATGTAAAGTGAGGAAATGTTTTATTTTATTCAGTATTGCAATAGTTTTTGATATTTTAGCTTTTACATTATCAATATGAGTTTTCCAATGCAATTTGTAATTATCACCCCCAAAAATCTGAAATTCATACACTTGCTCAAATTCAATACTGTTTAACATGAGTTCAGCATTTTTTTTTTTATCTTCTTGTTACTAAATATTACAAATTTTGTTGATCATAATTTAGTGATAATTTATTTTTGTCACACTATTTCTTTAATACTTGTAATGAAGAGGTATGAAAGTGAGAGTAAGATAGAATGCATGTGTGTGAATGGGAGGGAGGCAGGTGGAACAGTGAGGCTACAAGGAGCAGAGATCACAAAGTGCAGGACTTTAAGTACTTAAGGTCACTTGTCCAGGAAAACAGAAGAGAGTCCAGGCAGGATGGAGTGGATGGAGAAAAGCTGTGACAAGAGGTTGGCAGCAAAGGTCAGACAAAAAAAGTTTTACAAGACAGTGGTGTGACCAGCTATGTAGTTTATTTTGGAGAGGGTGGCAATGAAAAAAGATAGACGACAGAATTGGAAGTAACAGAGATGAAGCTGTTGAGGTTTTCCTTGTAACAAAGATGGACAAAACTAGGAATGAGATCATCAGAGGTACAGCAGTGGTTGAATGCCTGGGAGCTAAATTTAGCGAGGCTATTAGACATGTTGTCTTTGTTTTCATGATCAATCAGTGATACAGTCTTTAGTTTTTTTGTTTTGGAAAAGATTCGGAGAAAATGAAGTTTGTGGGAAATTTAAGTAGAAGGATACAAAGTGGAGCAACATGACCTCTGATTGACTGTGAAAGTAGTGCCAACTAAAACAAATGTCTCAAGGAAAATAATCAGTGATAAGAAGATTTTTTTCACAAGGTCTTCTTTGATTTTCCAAACTGAACTCGTTACAACTTGTGTATCCCAACATGCTTGTATGAATGACATCATAACTTCATGAAGTTTTGGTAAATCTATCACAGGATTTATGCAGTGTGGTTTCTATGTACCAAAGTTGGTGTTGTGATTTTAAATAATTTCCCAACATACAGTAATTATTTTCATATCTCTGAATGCATCACAAATTAAAATTTATTTTTTGTTTTTACCAGTTGCTCAAAACAAGACCCAGGCCATACAGCCCGTTTCCCGGAATATACCGGTAATCCCACAAACAACTCTAGGTAAAGAGTTTTCTGACCTAAAGGTCAAAGTTCAGTTAAAAGAAATAACTCAAAACCATACTTTATTACACTGAAGAGTTTCTTATTTCACTGTCTGTTATTTAAACAAAGTATACAGTACAGTCATGTCTACTAATGCACATTATATTTTTCAGCTTCTATCACAATTGCTAGACAGGAATTTCCACCAACTGCTGGACCCAGATTGCCTGTGGTCAACAAACAGCCAATCGGTAAACAACAATCTGAGTCTTTTTGAAAATGTTTTATGGCTCTTAATTCAGCTGTGTGTAATCATTGAGTTTGTTTAAATAGCTACATGAGCAAGGACAGTTTCCAAATGAAATTCATCTGATGCATGCGAGGTAAGTGGCATGACATTTAGACAAAACAAAGACTTCAGGACATTTTTGGTGAATCTCTTGACCCTGTTTATTTTTTCATTGACTTATACTATTTATTTATGACTTTAGCGTTAGTGATCACTTGAATTAAAGTTGATGTACAAGTCAAAGGAAATGGTTTAGAAACACTGATGAACGTTGGGTGTTTCTCCATCAAGCAATGCATTTCAGTTATGATTCTAACCACTGTATTTTTCCTTCCTCTATTTTCCACCAATCATTAAACAAATAATCAAACATCTTACAGATTGTACAATGTAAATTATAAAAAATGCTTAGCTTTTCCCCCATTTTTATTGATTGTTATCTTTTTCAGGTGGTTTTATTCTACAGTGCATGACAAATCTACTTGTAACAGATGTTACTTTTTCTCAGAAGACTGAAGCCATGTGTTTATTTTGTCCATAAAAATGTATTTATTTATAAATATATAGTTAAAATTTTATATAGCACAAAATGCTTTTCTATTTGACAAGGAGGGATGTAAAGAAGTGCAACTTTTCTGTTTATGGCATCCAAGCTGCTCTGTCATACAGCCAATCTGATCCTTGAAAATACGTTTTTATTTATTTATTCATTTATTTTTGTAATTTATCCTTACAGAAGATTATGTGGCTCCATGATCACATTTTCTTTCTTTCACATCTCCCAGGAAGAGCAGAACTCATCAGATCTTTTTTGCCTTCTTTTTCAGAGGTCCCTCTAGTTCCCAAGCTTTGTCCTGTCACGACCACAGTGGCATCTGTGCCAGTATACCAAGACAAATTGGAAAACAATGGAGGCCATTTAAAGCAAATCTCTAAGTTTCAACCTAATGCACAAACTAAACCAACCCAACCAATGCCTCTACAGCCTTCAGCAAATTCATACATCGAAAGTATGCCAGAAGTACTTAGAACATTCCACCCAGAAATCCAGACAAAGTCACAACCCCAAGAAATAACTCAGCCTTTACTGCATACCCACCTTCTGTCATCACCTAAACCAGAGCCACATCCTCAGTCAGCTCATCAAACCACACCTCAGTATGAACCAAAGTCTCAACCAACACCAAAGTTCAACCGCCAATTCTCTTTCCCAACACAACCGCAGCTAAAGACTCAAAGCAAGCTGCAGGCACAATTTCAACCAGCTCCTTTGCCTACCTCAATGACACTTCATCAAACCATTCAGCCCACACTGCAGAACACACTCTATAACAAAGAAACACCCACAACAATTCACACCCATTCTTTAATTAGGCCACAAACCCACACACAGCCTCAACCACAGATACCACAAACAAAGTCAAACCAATTGACACAGTTCACAACACAATCTAAACCGAAGAACTTGGACAAGCTCAGCTCACAGAAAAAAACAAGAAAGCCATTCAAGACACCTATGAAACCTAGAATAAAGAGCCAACAAAATCAGACAATCATTCAAACACACCACCAATCACATGTTCCATCAGAGGCCCCATTCCAAATCCCATTTCCTCTTAAGGAGCAACATGCACCTGTGCCACATCCAAAACCTCAGCCAAGGGTTCAGTCAGAGACCCAGACCAGGACCCAGGCTGAACACTTCAAGGATACCCCAATGAAGGCAGTTCATAAGGGTAACAGCCCTTTCTTCTCACATAATCACTCCTAAATTTATTATCAAATTACATTTTAAAGGGGGCTATTGTGTTGTTGTTATCTCAACAAGTTATATTACATTTTTTGGAAAAAATTTATTCTGAACTATGATGAAACCAAATCATTATTGGGGGGTGGCTGTGGCTGAGTGGTTAGAGCAGTGCTTCTCCAATGCAAGAGTTGGGGGTTCAATTCCACCAGCAGTCACATGCTGAAGTGTCCCTGGGCAAGACACTGAAACCCTCATTGCCTCTGATGTGTGCCCCATTGGTATATGAATGTAATAAAGCTCTGATTAGTCTCTACAGATTCAGACTGACATTGTAGAGCTATTGCTGTATTAATGGGTAAATAAGGTCACAGATTGTAGTGTAAAGCACTTTGAATATCTTGATAAGATAGAAAAGTGCTATATAAGTAGAGTCCACTTACCATTTACAAATGTCTTGTACCTCCTCACTTAGTGCATTAGTGTAGATTTTCTTATTAAAATACCAACAACTCTATTGGATTTTTTTCCTAATAAGCCAATAATACGCCACCTTTAAATGTTAATACATTCTTTTTATCCAAGATAAATAGTATCTTTTTCTTCATGCAGCCCCTAATCTACCAGAGGAGGGCAAACCTTTACCAAGACCTGCCTTGGCCACAGAGAAGGCTGGTAGTTACAAACATGGTAAAAACCATGACAAGTATTATCACACCACCATGTCTGTATTTATTTATTTATTTATTTATTTATTTATTTATTTATTTATTTATTTATTGTTGAGTCATAAGATGTAAAGAGTTTTTACATCTCCATCTTCATCCTGGCACCAAACATCCCATTGTCGTCCCTGTCTCCATGTTTACATAAAGCAGACGTGTCTCACCCCTGGCCACTCATAACCGCGGCACTCTGTCTAGCTTTGGATCTCGTCTTGTGCTTCTCTTTGTGCTTTGTCATTTCATTCATTGTTCATGTTTTTTGTGTTTCACTGAAGTCCATTATCATTTGTTCCTTCTAGGGGATTTTCCCTGGCTAAGACATAAATCTCTAACTATACATCGCCTTTCTGGTCCATAGGCCCTGGAGTCATCAAATCGACTATTGACGAAGTTCATCGTTCTCCCATTAGCTCGTCAATTCCTAAAGAAAGAAGAAATGCCACAGTGCCTCACACTCAGGCTCCTTCGAGATCTTTCTCTCCCTCCAGGACCTCCTCTCACAGCTCCAACTCACCTGAGGGTAATGCTTGTTTCTGTTTCCAAAGCTGCTTTCTTTGTAGCTACGGAAGACAAACTCTTTGCTATTTGTTTAGCCACATAAATGGTTTTGCATTTCTTTCTTCTTTTTTTGTTCTCCTTTGCTTCATATCTTTTTACAGGACATGTGGAGTCAAAACACTGAATGTGCATTTCACATTGTCACTTTAAGCTGCTTAAGCATCTTAAGTCAATGTCTATATAGCAAATAAAAAAACAAGTTGATCACAGTGCTTTACGGTTCAGCTAAACGAAAAGCTAAAACAACAACAAAAGCAAAAAAGCAGAAGAAATCTTAAAACATCAAGTAAAGCTAAAATATAATACAGTACAGAAATATCTTAGGGCTTACATCTTTTAGTCCCTTTTGTTGGCCAAGGAAGGGGTGGTGGTTCTGAATGAAGGAAAGCCCATACCTTTATACCTTATGACAGGACTGATTTATTAACTACCAATATTTCAGTCCAACTTGAATCTTTGTCATGTCCAAAGTTTTGACAATGGGGAAGATGACCATAATAATGCTGTGGGATAACAACCATGTTAATCAAATCAAAGCAATATATTAATCAAAATGTGAACATTTAAAATTATGAAAACATACTCACAAGAGCAATGAATAAACACAAGAAAACATTTAGTCTGACACCTTCAAATGTTTAGGAATACTGTAGCAGATGAAAAAAATGAATTCAGTTGGATCAATAGAATAATGAGTACATGTTTGTGTGAAAGATAGAAAATGTTTCAGCCTAGGAAGGGAATTTAATCTTATGTGCAAGTCACATTTTTAGGGCTCCTCTTAGGATGAATGGTCATGTACCTTTTCTTCCAACTTTGATGGAATTATTGTTAATTAATAAATTATTCCTGCTGCAACAAGCATGTAGACTCTTCTTTCATCTTAATGTAAAGTTTCTGGAGCCCTGCTTCTTGAACTGATGTGCACATAAATACTTCATGTCACTCAAAGAGGAAGTCTGGTTACAACGTCTGGTTGGGGCACAACACATTTTACATCAAGCTCAGCACTAGACAGGCAGTTAAGCCACCATGGTCTCAAATTCTGTCTCTATTTTAATTTTTTACTTTGAAGCACATCTACAAATGTTTCCTAAAGAGGTGTAGGAAGGAGACCAGAAAGTCCCAAAAGACATACAATTGTTATTTTGAAGTCATACCCCAAAACAAAATGAATTCAGTTTAATGTTTTTACAAAAAGTTCCGGTTTCAAATCCCGGACGAGCCCCCAATTTGATATGGCCTGACTCCAAAATCATAAAAAATAAGGGGATGGATTTGGGAATCAAATAACAATGTTTTATTTGAGCAAATACAGACCAACAAAAAGAAACAAAACATAAAGCAGTCTAAGGTAGACAATAAGCAGACAGCTTCCAGAAAGAACTGAGTATTTTGTGGACTTCATCAAAGATGGTGGCCAGCTGCCTGCAACTCCCCATCAACACCAAAGGCTTCAATATAGTCATGTGAATGTTCATACTCTCACGCGCACATGCACAAGAGCCCCAGGTAATAGGTCATGGGGTCGTAATACTAACAACATACTGTACACCTGTTTCAGCTGTTTCATCACTATTTTAAGAAAAGAATATCAGAAAGACATAAAACTTTTTTAAAACTTTATTTCTTTTTGATGTATTGATCATAACAGACCTTTTTCTCCCTCCAACAGCCTATGGAGTGCATCACAGGGGTAATTCTCTTCCCAAACCTGTGGTGAGGCCAGGAGAAAAACCTGGTAAAGACAAACCAAGATTAAAACTTTAGAGGTTTTGTCATATTCTGTTACAGATGCTGATCTGTGCTTCTCATGCTCTGCTGTTTTATGTCTTAAGCCACTTTCCATTTTCTGATTTGTATTTGTGCCATAATTCACTCTTGACTGAGACTGAAGCCACACATAATTATAATTTTGAAGCATTACTGGCTTCTATTCTAGTCAAAGACAGGCTCATGTAATTAGAGTAACTAAATTAAACGTAAACCTTGCTTGGATGTATAAATGGTTATTGTTTATTAGCTCTATTGTTTGGAATTGCAGAAACAGATTTTGCTTCAGTCCCATGTCACAGATGTTTTTTGTTATTGCTGGAAACTTGGACAGTTTCAGAGGCCTTCAAGGAGTCGCAAGGCTCACTGGAAGCAGCTCTACTCAAAGAAATGGTTCTGCATGCCAGCCTGCACTCAGAAGCACAAAGTGATTATTTTTATACAGTGCCATGCAAAACTGTTGGCACTCCTGGTCAAAGTTTTTGTCATGGCGAATGACTAGAAAAGTAAAAGAACCTGTGGAGTTTATGGCACATCTACTGACCACCCTTCCTACTGTTAAAGCATAAAGGGATGGTAAGCATTTATTCTCCCTTGGCACTTATTCTAGCTTGTAAACAGTTTTTGTAGCCAGTTTTTAGTTCCCAGGTTTTTGGGATTTTATTTATTTATCCCATTCTGGAAACTATTTCTCTAATCTTCAGCTTTTTGAAAGTTGTGTTGATTCCCGTTTTTTTTTTTTTTTTTGGTGCTCAACATATTTGGTTCCTTCCTCTGTTTGTCTCTTGTGGTTGAAGAACGAGCTCAAAGTACTGCAGTATTGGTCCTTCTCCACACCACAGAGCTGCTTTTCATGAGCTTCTGCACCTTAGGGAGACACACCTTTGTCTTCTGTGGACAAAATTGACCTCAGCATTTCACAGGCTTATTGTTAATTAATTAATTAATTTATTGACACATCTACTCATTGGAATTTTTCTCCTTTCTTCATAAACAAACTGTCTCCAACATAATATTTGGAGCTGACTTAAGATTTCCCTCAAGAGTTTCTCTCTTTTTTCCTCCATTCTTCTTCTGAACAGTTTCCAAGTCTGTGCTCATGAAAATCATCCCCATAGCACGATGCTGCCACCTCCATGTTTCACTGTAGGGATGATGTTTTTAACATGATGTGAGGTGTTAGGTTTGACCCAGACATGGTGCTGTCCTTGATCTTATCTGACCAAAGCAACTACTGCTGCACATTTGGTGAAAAATATCCAAATGGCCTGCCATAGTCATATTTAAATTAATGAAACTTTTAAGGCCACTTGTCAAGGAAGCCCTTCTATGTGAAGCTTACAGTGGTCCTATGGACATATTCTCCCAGATACTCTTTAGCTGTAGCTCTATCAGGGTTTCTTTGGCCTCTTGTTCTTCTTTCATTATCTTCCTGAGTTTTGGTGGATGACATTCTCTTCATAGATCTGGACTTTTCTGCAGTGTTGTCTCTGACCTGTGTGGAGAGTTCCTGGGGTTCATGCTGTCTCTTGTTTGGTGATAGCCATAGAAGAGATGAACTGGTGTTGATTCTGGAGGCTATCAGTTCAAGTACTATAGCATTTGATACCTAGATTGGCAACAAGTAGATCTTATTTTCCAAATCCTTTGGTTTCTGTGAGTAATGGTTAGGAGTCTAAAGTGAAGAGTAGTGAATACACATGCACACATCAATTTTCAGTTTTATATATTTTTAAAGTATTTAGCCCACCCAACAAGAGCCTATTTTACTTTATTATTCAGAAGTATTTTTGTTACTTTATTACTTACAATCACGTTTGAAATGAGCTGAAATCCAGGTTGGAAGACAACAAAACAGAATGATTTCCAGAGGGTGAATACTTTTGTAACCTGCTATATGAAACTCATATTTTTCGTCACTTTGTTTTCATTTCTTGTGAGTCAAGCATGGCATAACTTCTCTGAGCCATTACATGTTTTATTTTTGTTTATTATAGAAGTGAATTCAAGTTCCTACATCCCTGTTTCAATTCATGTGAAAGCATATGTTTACTATTAGCTCACAGCTTCACCATCTGTAGGTCAGAGGCACTCCTGGATTAGATTCACAGCAGTAATCAGTAAGACTTGCTGGCAGATGTTGTCTCAGTTTTTCTTCAACTCTTTTGTCTTGGCAGCAAAAGCCAGAAATCACTGATTTATGTGGACCATGGGGATGTCAGAGCCAAAAAAGAGGAAACAGGCCCAAGAAAAATGTGTTGTGGACTTAAAACATGGATAATTATTGCATCTTGTCAACAAAATGAGCTTTCATGAGTCTTCGAGATATGAACTGACAAAGTACAAACAGAGTGGAGGCTCTTGGAACGAAACAGAATTGTTAAAATATGTTATCTCTAAACATGTTGGACATGAAATGTGTAATGGAAGTATCATGTGTCAAGACTCCCAGAGATTTGTCGTCTCCTAAAATACCAAATCATTAATTTAGGAATCATTTATCATCTAGCCAGTTTAAGTTAAAATATGCTTTGTATTTACTGACAGTTCACAGTGAAAATAATGTGATTCTTTTTTGACCAAATTTAGTTGTTTCTCTTGCCATTTTTCTTGTATTCGAGCTGCATCAGCTTCAAACAGAACAAAGCCAGACCAAACGTTTTTATTTCTCGTTTAGGATTTAAGTAGGATTTAGAATTTCTTGTTTACTTTTAGGAGAGTTGGATTCAAACAGTTTTATAGTTTCATCAATCACATTAGTTATATTTATTGAGTAGGGATGCATGACATTGGATTTTTCATCGATATCCGATATGGCGATATGTTAAAACTTACTTGGCTGATAATTGATACCGATATTATACATTCCTTTGTCAGAACATAGCCTCTTATTTAGGCTTATTTGCTACAAAAATTTTGTAACAACTGTAAGAGCTGGTGACATATATTCAGTAACAGCCATATGCATAGCACTTTAACTTATATTAAATTAAAAGTGTTAAATGTTATTTATTAGCATGTCACCTGTGATGCTATCTCACTTGTGGAGGTTGTTCCAGGTTCCTAGCTACAGTGTGGGATCCTCTGCACTCCTGTGCATGAAGGACAGACTTTTTAAGTTCAAAGTTTTTGTCTGTCCATTGTGCTGTAAGATTAATCACGTTAACGGGGCTAACAATTGACGTCCAAATGTCTGTGGTAAAACTCATCCAAGTGCTACTGGCTATTAGCTTCTCAATACGTCGGAAATTACGGCTTGTAACTCAGGTAAGGCTACGGCAGAAAAATATCTCCGACTGGGGACGATGTAGCGAGGTTCAACGTAGTCCAAAAACCTTCGGAATCCAATACGCCAACATTTTTGACATTCCCCTCCGCCTTATGACGTCATCACTTTGTGCTGGCGCTGCAGGCATCCTTGTCAACGGGTCGTCATACAAAAACAGCGTCTTTTATATCGATGAGTTATTTTGATGTCCGACATTTAACTTTAGCGCTAATATCGGCTGATACCGATACCATGCCGATAATATTGTGTATCCCTACAAAAATGGAATTCACATTCAAAGAGCTTTCTCAGTTCCCAGTCCCAGTTGAAAAAGCTCCTTGGATATGAAGCAAAACATCTAAAGATGTCTATTTGCCTTCATTTGAATTTACGGTAATGTGGGCTCTACTCCAGGATATCATGGTAAAGATGGAGCTGAGAGCAAAACTCTTGATCTCCCATTTACATTCCACCATTCATGTATAATTGTGAGGTGTGGATCATGTCAGAAAAAAAGAGATCCCTGATACAAGTGGCTGAAAGAAGTGTCTTCTCTATGTTAACTGGGCACAGCTGTAGAAGTAAAGCTCCATCGTGAGGGACACTTGGTTTAGAGACTCTGCTCCTCCACGTTGAAAGGAATCAGCTGAGGTGGAGGAGCAGAGTCTTGGGCACCTACTTCTGGAAGTTTTGGGAGTATATCTCTACTGGGAGGAGACTCAAGCAGACTCAAAATCCATAGGTGTATCTAAAATAAAATTGAATACTGTGAAAACGTTCTTTGATTTCATAAAGTGAAACTCGTATATTATATTGATTCATTACAGATAGAATGAACTATTTTAGGCCTTTATTTATTTTATTTTGCTGATTATGTCTTACAAGTAAGGAAAAACCAAAACTCAGTGTCTCAGAAAATGAGGATATTGTGAAAAGGTTTAATATTGTAAACGCCTAGTGTCACACCCTAATCAGCTCATTAACTCTTAGACATGCGCTTCAAATGTCTCATTGCTCGAGTCAAGTCACGCCTAAACCAGAGACAACAGAAGTGTCTTACCTGCTAAGGATAAAAAGAACTGGACTGTTGCTCAGTGGTCCAACGTCCTCTTTCCAGATGAAAGATTTGTAAATCAAGGTCCCAGAGTCTGGAGGAAGAGGAACAGAATCCACGTTGTTTGAAGTCCAGAGTGAAGTTTCCACATTCAGTGATGTTTTGGGTCCATGTCGTCTGTTGGTGTTGGTCCACTGGGTTTTCTGAAGTCCTCAGTCAACGCAGCATCTACCAGGACATTTTAGAGACTTCATGTCCTTCTGCTGACGAGCTTTATGGAGATGCTGATTTCATTTTCCAGCAGGACTTGGCTCCTGCCCACACTGCCAAAAGTACAAAAAGCTGACTGGGAATATTCTCATTTTCTGAGCCACTGAAAATTGCTTTTGCGTTATTTGTTAGCCAAAATCACCAAAGTTACAAGAACTAAAGGCTTGAAATGTTTCACTCTGTGCAATCAATGTATGTAATGTCTCCCTTTCAGAAATTTTATATAAAAAAAAATAAAAATAAACATTTTCCCGATACTGTATTCTTATTTTTTATTAGATACACCTGGATGTATGTTCTCTGGTTCTGGGAATGTCTTGAGATGCCCCAGAGAAGCTGGAATGACTGAAGAGAAGGATGTCTGTTTCTGTCCTGCTGCCTCCCCAACCCAACCAAAGCTAATCTGGCAGTGGTGGCAGCTGCTGACCAACCACCCAAACCAGCAGCAAACACTGGGATTAGTTTTACTTAACCAACGATAAGACACTGGGATTTTCACCTAAGGACATATGTTTCTACAAAGTAGATTTTGTATTATTTTTATAATGTTTAAAATCAGTGCAATTATTAACCCCAAAAAGACACAAGTTTGTTGCGCCACAGAAGACTAGAGAGGTGTTCCAAAATACATTATGACAGTAGAAACACATCTTGAGGTGCTCTGAGTCATCTTTCTGTTTTAGTTTTTACAGGAATGGGGTGCTGGGTTATAAAAAATACTGATGGAAGAGTACCATTAGATTGGACATAACTTGGCATGTTACTTTGTACAAAGAAAGGACAGTTTCAGTTCTTTGAATTTGCCTGTTTTAGTTAGACTGAGTATTGAAAAATCACTCCCCATCCCTAATCAGTGTTTCCCCTACCATTATACAAGCAGGGCGCCCTGTCAACAGAACTGAGCGCCCAGCTTACCGAACTGCCCCCCGTCTGACAACTGCCAGCACTAACGTAGCGCTAAGCTAGCGGAGCACAAAACAGATGCACTAGCTAAAAAGCTACAGAGGTAGCACTCCGTTTCCTTCACGCTGTGCCCACCACCACCACACCACTCGAAAACTGTTGGTACAAACAATGCACAACGCAGTTGTGTTCCCCCTTGCTGTCAAAACAAAAAAAAAAATCACGAAAGATATGAGCGCTCTGCTAAGGCAAGCAACCCAGGGGAAACACTGCTAATTAGGAGTTATGTTTGGGTGCTGTGGCTTCATGATTGGAGATGTTCTGCAACCTCCTTACCGACTCAGCCTTGAACTCTCCCCTCGGTCCTGCTTTTGGGCATTCAGTCTCGACTGTGCTGTGGCTTTCACAACTTATCAGTCTACCGGCTCGATGGAACTGAGTCACATCTGTGACACCTAATATGTATGTTGCTGCTGCACGATGTGGCTGTATCATGTGTGTCGCTGCCTTTCCATCGTGGTTCAGTTCATCTCAGTGCTGCTCACTGGCTGTGCAGTGGCCTGTCGTGCAACCTGTGTGGTCTATGTTTTTTCATTCAACCTTTATTTAGACAGGTTAATCCCATTGAGCCTCGAGGACTCATTTATAAGAGAGACCTGATGTGTGCAATATGTATCATATGCATTTAAGCAGTGTTACTGCCTGTGATGTGTTTGTTATGATTCATTCTACTTGCACCATTGTATTCTACCATGTTGTTTACGTAGTATATTTCTTTTGAACCTAGTATGTGTACTTCTTTTTCACTTTTTTATGCTTAGTTTAGTACTTTTGTTGCATGCTTTGGTATTCCTTTCTTCTGTTTTTATTTTTATTTTGCCAAGTCGAGACGGTTCTTATCGTCCTGAGCATTTCATTGCATTGTTGACCCTGTGTTGGTCTGCATATGATAAATAAACAACCACTAAACATTTAAGAGTGCATTCACACCAGCCCTGCTTAGTCCGCTTTAATCGAACTCTACTCCGTTTGTCTAGAAAGTTTGGTTCATTTGGGGAGGTGTGAATGCACAATTGAACTCTAATGCAGACTAAAAAAGTGAACTCTGGTCTGCCTAAATACCTAAGTCTCGGTCCAGTTGAAGTGAGCTCTGGCACGGTTCGGCTGCATTGTGAATGCAAGTGGACGAAAGACCGCTCCAAAAGCAGGAAGTGGACTACAGCGCAGGGCAA
>JAVCKU010000150.1:18416891-18427877 GCA_032273985.1 Hypsolebias coamazonicus | reverse complement strand
GCTCAGTAGTTATGTTTTGTGAACTCTTTCCTTGTTTCTGTCTCACCCAACAGGTATCTGGAGGGAAAATTAAACTTCTTTTATTTTTACAGCTTTATATGCCAATGTTTAAAATTTTTTAAATGTTATATTGTACTTTTAATGGATGAGATGATCACATGAATTATATTTTCTGCGCATAAGTAAATGAAGTTCCTTCCACAGGCCCCGTGTGGAGGCCAGCATAAAGGTATTATACTAATTAAAACTAACCCCAATTACAATGATTATACTAATTAAAATTAACACTAATTACAATGACAGTTGCCAAGGAGTATTCTTTGAAAATATTATTTTACTGATTACTTGTTTTCACTGAAGGATGAAATCACTTATTGTTGTGTATTGTTTGTTGTGTGTTTTTTTTTTTAACTTCGCTTATTTCAGGCAGATCTATTGAATGCAAATGTTTCAAGTGGTGGAGAATGGAACTGGATTACACAGGTATCCCTGGAGAAGTCCAGTATGTACTTCATTTCAGTTTCACGTTTATAGATCAATGTAAGAATGGCACTTATATAAGTTCACAGGTACTGTTTTATTATAACCATTACAGTGTAAGAGTACACACTAGCAGTAGCAATAATGACCAGTAGGGTGTCCACTACTTAGGAAACAGGTTTTACAACCAGTAGGGTGTCCACTAATTAGGAAACAGGTTTTACTCGTTATGAGTTAACCACAGTCAGGCCTTTTCCAGGCCCACAAATGGGCCATGGATTCCACAGATAAAAACAATCAAAAAGGCCATACAGCGTGTTTAACAATTTGAAAGCTTTGGTGTCCAGCTTTTCTCATCAGGAGGGAGAATCCCTGAATAGGAGACTGACGACGGACCCCCACACCAGACTGGGTCCTGCCAAAAGAGGGAAGGGACCCCACCAGGTGGTGGAAAAAACATCACACGCCATCTGTCTCAAGAGGAAGTGACACCTGTTACGACCGCAGCCAGTGCACCCTTGCAGAGGAGCCCAACTGCTTGCTTGACCAGGTTGAGGCTGATCTGCTGGAACAACAAGAGTAAAGCTCCCCACTGCATCTGGAGGAGGTGACCTGCCCTTTGTGGGAGCTCAGACTTTGTCCCTTTTTGAAAAAGGCAGGAGCAAAATTTGGAGGAGTCTCTGCTCTGCCTAAGTCGGTCAGTCAGGTGGAACAGGGAAAGAAGGAAGATTCCCAACCCTGACCGTGAAGAAACGAAAACACGACACACTGATATAGGGTGACCCACTGCACACGTCATTTAACACGTCTGTTCAGATTGATAAAGTTTCTGAGGACCTTACATGAAGACATCTCCACGGACTTTGCTTGTCGCCAGACCCTAGGACAACTCTTTAAATGGTGTTGGACCGACGGGACTGTCACATCACTCTCTTGACTTGGAAACAAAGGAGGCATGTAACCTAGAGAGGCCTCAAATGGGGACATACCAGTGGCAGATGACGTATGTGTATTATGTACACATTCAATCCATACCAAGTGTTGGCTCCATGTGGATAGGTTGTCCTCCACTACACATCTGAGAGCGACCTCTAACTCCTGATTTGCGTGTTCGGCCTGGCCATTTGGACTGGGGATGGTAGCCCAACGTCAGGCTGACAGAAGCCCCTAAAGAGTTGCAAAAGTTTTTCCATACCTGAGATATGAATTGGGGTCCTCTGTCAGAGACCAAGTCCGACGGGATGCCGTGAACCCGGAACATGTGTTGAAATAGCAGTTGTGCAGTCTCGAAGGCTGAGGGGAGCCATGGCAAAGGAACAAAATGTGCTGCCTTAGAAAATCTGTTGATTACAGTGAGAATAATGGTGTTACCGTCCGAGGGAGGAAGGCCAGTAACAAAGTCCAAGGAGATGTGGGACCTGGGTTGACTGGGGGTAGGTAGGGGCTGTAATTTGCCTGCGGGTGGTTGGCTACTGTTTTTATTCTGGGCACACGTGGGGCAGGCAGTCACATATTCCTTAATGTCGTCTGCCATGGATAGCCACCAGAAGTGTCTCTTGGCCAAGGACAGCATGTGTGTGACTCCCGGATGGCAAGACACTTTATGTGTGTGTAACCAGTGTAATACCTTATTCTTTACTGTAGTGGGAACAAACATCGTTCCAGCAGGACCTGTCCCGGGGTCTGGTTCTGCCTTCTGTGCCTCCAAAATGTCTTTCTCGATTGTCCACGTGAGAGACCCAACAACATAGGACAAGGGCAGAATGTTTTCCTCCTGCTCAGAATCCTCAGGTGGGGAGAACTGCTGCGAGAGAGAATCGGGCTTTACATTTTTTGATCCAAGTCTGTAAGTCAAAACAAAACTGAAGCAGGTAAAAAAAAAAAACAAGGACCATCTTGCTTGCCTGGGGTTTAATCTCTTAGCGTCACGGAAGTAAGTGAGGTTCTTGTGGTCCGTCCAGATGGTAAATGGTAAATGGAGCTTACTTATATAACGCTTTCCATCCCCCTATGAGGGGCCCCAAAGCGCTTTACAGCACCAGCCATCCACCCATTCACACACACATTCATACACCGGTAGCGGTAGACTGCCATGCAAGGCGCCAGCCAGTCCTACCGGGAGCAACTCGGGGTTAAGTGTCTTGCCCAAGGACACAACGAGGTATGCAGTGACCGGGGATCGTACCCGGGACCTTCCGGTCCTGAGCCGGCTGCCCTGCCTCCACACCATCTCGGCCCACAAAGTAGTGAAGGACTACTGTATTTAATCATTTTGTTTTTGTTTAACAAATAAAGACAAAGTAGAATCTTTTGTGTAGTTTTTTACACCTCAAGTATTTGAATCATTTCCAAACCTGATAAAGACCAGATCATAAATTTAACTTAGACTGTATGTAGAACCTTGGAATTGAAAAAGAATGAGCTTTATTGTTCCCATGACACAGAGAAACGTGCCTTCATTAGCTACAGACTGACAACAAGTTTGTAAAGATCACTGTACCTCTTTGAGGCTCAGGTGGTCATTTTCCTCAAGTTTTCTAGGGCAGCAAGCTGTTTGGGCTTGCATCATGTGATTATGGGAAATGAGAGGCTTCAAAGTACGCACCGCTCCCCAGAGAGACATGAATTATTCTCATTTCCCAGCGCCCGTCCCGCTGCACAACAACTTCAGTATCAACTGCACTGCTGTGATACACTTTCAATTACCGATGCCAAATCTCTCCGATGAGCCATCCTCACGTGCAGTTTATCGACTCGAAGGCGAGAGAAGTGAGTTGCTTGAGAGTCATTATCCCCCTACACACTCAAGCAAACACTCTGCCCTCATCCCACACCCGCTTCTCATCGCAGCAACTGATACACTCACACTAAAACACAGCAGAGATCTTTTCCTCATTGGCGCTTTGTTTCTTTCATGGCATCGTTTGTGCTGAGGGCGCTGTAAAAGTAGGCTAAGTAGTGAGTCGGAGGTATGAAGGAACATCCTTTCCCTGTTCTCTACTCTATCAGGCTCAACCAGCCCAGTGGGGGGGGACACTCATTTACTTTATGGAATATTACTTTCTCTCCATCTTGCCGTTACCATGGCAGCCGCTATAAAAAGATTTTCTTCTCATAGCCATTATTTGATCCCCCGCTCCTCACATACACATGCAGAAGCTGAGGAAGATCCTTTTATTGATTTTCATTGCTCATATGTTTTAAGTGCGGAGAGAGAAATTTAAATCCCATGAAGTCCTCAGCTGGAAGAGGACTTCATAAAAAATGTTACTGTAGAACAGAGACATTGTTTTCATGCCTTATGAGTTACTCCTAATTTTGTAACAGTCCAAACTAATACACTCTGAATGATCCACTAGTTAAATGTACCTATAGCAGTGCAAGTCAATGGGAACCATTTACCTTTTTTTTCCCAGAAAAGCTACATTTAAGCAAACATTGTTGAGTTTTGTTTGTTTTGCAGGCTTGTCAAGGAGCATCTTGGTGAACAAGAAGTGGCGATTTCCTTGACGATTGACTCTTTGGAGGAGGAGGACTTGGGAAATTATTCCTGCCATGTGGAAAATAGTAACGGCCGTCGCCAGGCCACCATCCAGATCTTCAGGAGGGGTAAGAACTTTTAGACATTTCCCATTGCAATCACTTTTCTGCATTTTAATCTTTAAAATAAGTTTTGTAATTTCGATAAACATCCTATTTCTCACTGCCTGGCTGTCTCGGGTATGGTTTGCTAATTTATTTTCTTTATTTTGAAGCTAAACTTTAAATAAATCTAGAACATATGTGACAAACGCCAGTGCAGCTTCAGATCAAAAATTCAACATGCATCAGCTTTCTTCTGTAAAACCTAATGGTAATTTGGAACTTACATTTGCTATAAATACATTTGGTATTTCAACTCTAAAACAATAAAAATTAATAAAGAGAGAACCCAAATACTGTAAATAGAAAAGTTAATTCGACTGTCGGTGGCTCGTTGTTACATCAGAAACAATACACCTGTTTCTCTCACTCCCTGAGTGCTATTAAAAGAAGCAGACAGGAACAAAAAGTAGGTTTTAAACAGTTACTCTGCAAAATCAAAAGTTGCACTGAAAATATACATGACCTGTATATGTCAAAGGGACATACATTACAATACAATTGTTTTGTTTTGTTTTTTGAATGTCCAGAGGACCAGACTTAGCTTTTTTAGATTTTTCTACCTGGATTATTGAGCATGCATCAGGGTATTTATTAGATTCACTAACACTCAGAACAAAGAGAACATTTAAACAGTGAAGACCTCAGGAACAGAGGAAGCTGTTTGAAATGTGTAGACACTCTATAGAAACCATCCAGGCTCAAGCCTGCCATGAACTGGAAACTTCTGCTGGATCAATGTGTCTGCTCAGTGAAGCTCCAACACGTTCAAACCCGACCCCTGCAGCTGTCCTCATGGACAAGACAAACGTCTTCTGGAGAAAAGTTCATGGTCAGATGAGACAGTCTGACAAGTGAAGGAGTCATGGTGTTGCTTCACACCTAAGAACTTTGTACCAGTTCTGGACTGGTGGTGGCTTCATGAAAAACAAAGGACGACCTCCAAATCCTTTTAAACTTCAGTTTGATGGTTAAACGTGGACACAGTCCAGTTGAGTTCCAACAAGACCATGAGCCCCAACACACCTGAACTGGTTTCTGATTGGATAAAGCTCATCATTCACTCCCCATACAAAATGAAAACAGCCAAACATTCAGATACATTCATGCTCAGGATGAGTGTGTGAAGCTTCTGACTGTAGTAACATTTATTTAACTTTAACTGTGTCAAAGTAACTTTGAAATAAATTGTGTATTTTACGCTTCAGCTAGTGAAGATCTAAATGAAATGATTCATAAATACTGAACGTCTTCTGTGTCACGTTTAGCTTCATGACACCATAAAGTAGAATTTACTAACTTTGTGTATTTGCCACCAAACATCAGTGATGTAAATATAAAATAATTATCGTAACGTCTGCCTTTCTGTCTCCAGAGCAAAGAAGCCTCCAACACCTGTCACCTGGCCAGCCTCCTGCTGCTGAAGGTCAGTCATAAAATCACAACCTGTTTTCTCTGTCTCAGTGTAGTGGGACGTAACTCTGGACTTCTCCTAAAGGTCAGCATCTATCAGCGTTTTGGAGCCGTGAGGTCAGAGATGTCATGTCTGCAGCAGCTGTGCAGTCTGCTGCCCTTTAACCCCTGGCACTGGTTCAGTCTGGGACAGATGTGTTTACAGCAGCTGGACAGCCACACAAGCACAGGTACAGTCCAACATCCTGTAGTCATCACAGCCCAGAGGTTTCATTCATGTCTGGTTTTTAATCTGAACCGACTGACGAGCTAACGGCTAGTCTGAGCAAGACTAAGACCAAAGTGGACCGCAGCTGTCTTAAACGCTTAACTCCAAACTCAGAAAGTTCATAGCCGCTCACGCAAACGCTATTTTCTAAAACTTTCAGTGTAAATATCAATATCTGATTACCGTATTTTTGGGCTATAAGGCGCATTAAGCGAAACAAAACAGTCAGACAAGTCAAACTTTATTCAACTCATTCACAGTAACGCTCAGCATTGTTCAGTTGTACAATATAAAATACAAAACACTCACTTTTGTTAGTTCATTTCTCTTCCACAAATCCATCAAAATCTTCATCTTAGGTGTCTTGGGTTTAACCAGAATCAGTAGATAAGGCTCACTGTTGATTTTTGAGAAAATTAAAGGATTTTAAGTGCACCTTATAGTCCGATCAGTTTATGGTCTACTGTTGAAAAGAGTTTTAAATTCCTACGGTCAAGTCTTTAACAGACGTTGCTGAACATGTAGATAAAATGTAAGGTTTGTTTTTTGCCTCATCCTAACAGAATCAGCAGGAGAGCCTGAGGAGGAGCAGGAGGAGGCAGCAGAGCTCAGGGAGGATCAGATGTGGCTCAAAGCTTGCATGTGTTTCATCAGGACGCGGTACGGCTCACAATTTAACACAACTAATGAAACAACAACTGCTTCCCTGCCCCAGTGTTCAGGAATAAATTATTCAAACATCTGAAGATAAACTGTCCCCAAAGTGTTCATGAAAGAGTTCTTCATGATTCACAAACAGTTTTTTATTGCACACATTTTGAAGTGCACAAGTAGGAATACAGTACATGCAAATTGTCAAATGAGCGTGCACTAGTCCCCTGCTGCGAACGGCTCACTCAACACGAGTGCACGGATCAGCTGACCTGCGCATGTGATTTTTAGGATTTTCTGCACACTCACAAATGTAATGTTGCGTTCAAGTCTGGTGAAAAGCTGGGACTTTTGGGCCTTTTACTCAATGAGCTTTTTCCAGTCACACATCCAAAGAACCAAAAGCTGCAGAACTGGTCCAGGATGTTTGACGTTCAACTTTTGGTCCTTTGCACCTGCTTTTTTATTTACTTTTATGTACAAATATACAGTATTTTTAAATTAGTTTTATTTGTATTTTACTTTGTGTTAGTGAAATGTCCCTGATGTTTAATGTTGCTCGTTGTCAGACTGACATCAGAGCAGCTGAAACATTTGTGGATATGTCTCCATGCCAACCCTTGAAAAAAAAAAAGGGAACACAAACATGAAACATCAAACTGGAGAATAATTTCTAATCATTTTTGTCAGATAATGAGGCCATAGTCTGTGATAATAATAACTATACACAAACAACAAATTAAAATTTCATAAAAGAACCAAAAGTAGGCACAAATCTTTCTAGACCACAATGCTTTGCAAAAATCCAACTTTGAGCAGCACTTTAGTACTGTACCTGTATAAAGATCACTTGGAGACTAGGGGTTGAACGAGTACATAATTTTTATCTTGACATTAACATGATAAAGCTCGAGTAGAACTCGAGTAGTTGATGATGTCATAAGATCTCAAGATGCAAAAAAATAAAAATAAAAACTCAAAAAGGTGATTTATTATTTACAAAACAAAAAGGACCAACAAAACATTGGGAGCATATATTATGCTCCTACCATTCATCAAACTGCAGATAAATCACAGGAAAACCAAAACTATTAGTTATTATTATTAAACTGCAAAAGTGAAAGAAACGTGCAGCACGTAAAAAATGAAACTTAAAAACAGTGTAACGGTCGACCACCCCGCACCACCACCTGCGGTGCTGCGCATTACGTTTACTTTTAGAGATGATTATGTTTATAGTTTTTTTTTTTTATAGGTTTAGAGATTAATATTTTTTGCTTTTTGTTTATGAAACAAGATCAGTGGAAGCTGGCTCTGGTTCGGTCGATTGGACCCGGTGTTACAACATATTCTGTGACCTGCAACAGTTCATGCAACACCGCCCCCTACGGTCACAATATACAGTGGTCACAGAATATGGTGTAACACCGGTTCTCAACGCGCTCCAAACAGGAAGTTGATTCATTTTCTGTTCTGTAACTGCGACGTGATGACATCACCATGAATACTCGACGTGAAATAAAAAAAACTATAGATGTCCTAGGAATCGATGTGTAGATTACTCGAGTAGTCTGTTAAAACCCTATTGGAGAACGTGTATTTCTGACTCGGTACAGTAGCTCCTAACCACCATATTCACACACACATGATTGCTTTGATGTTACTGGATTCCAAACATGTTAAATTTGTGGACTATGAACCCAGTTTTTTGTTTTTTTTCTGGATTAACTACCGGTACCTGGGATTTTTCAGAAATTGTTCATGTCTGATATTAACAAGTTCTGTTTAATATAATAAATGGCATAAACCTGATAAATCCCACCGGCAGTAACTGTTGCCTTCGTTCTTTCTATGTGGATGTGTAGCTCACACTTTGTCTTCAGAGGATGGACACAGCGATGGCCTCACCATCATATCTGTCCGCTGGTAGAGGCTGGTGCACCGCCACTAGAGGGCGCTGCTGCTCTTAATTTACAGGCAGTTTCTACAGAAGAAGAATAACCTACCAGGTTAGGAAAGTTTATTTTGGCTGTTCAGGTCACAAAGATAAAATGTTTGGAATCTAGTAAGGTCAGTGTAAGTGGGTGAGCTTTGATGACGGTGCCAAGTCTGAAATACTTTGTTTCCAATAACCAAATAAATCTGGTTGCTTCTCAGCAGTCTTGAATGCAGCATTCAGTTTGCTGATTGGTGCACAGCAGTGGACCCGTGCATGTGCATTTGAAAATATATAATATTTCTATTTGAGTACTGGAAGTCTGAATGTGTACATTAGAGAAACTACATATTTGTAAATGCTGTGGTACACCTTCATATAAAAGTCCTCTGCCACAGCAGCTGCTCACGTTAAGAACTGGAACTTATAAGAACAACATTTAATAATGAACTCACTTCCGCTTTACAAAGAACGAGAATACTTTGACTTTTTTTAATTCATTTTTTTAAATCCCCACACGTGAAATGTAAATATATGATCTTCAAATGTCAGCTGTCTCACACACCATGTTTAAGTCTTGAACTGGTCTCCGTGCTGCTTCCCAGACTCCTGCTGAGAGTCCTTCAGCAGCAGCAGTCCTCCTTCGTGCTGCAGCGCAGTGAAAAGGCCCTGCACACGACAGACGAGGCCTTACAGCGCCTGAACCCTACACAAGCTACACTGCAGGCGCTCACTCAGGTCAGAACTGGTTTTTACTATGAAACATAAAGAATTCCCATCGTTCGACCATGGTAACGTGACGCGTCTTGGATCGTCCAGGTGATGTCGGAGGACCTGGTCCCAGAGAAGATGAAGGAAGACTTCCAGGATGGGGAAAGTCTGCTCAGTGTGTCGCTGCAGAGCTTCAGAGAGCGCTGGTGGAACAAGGTCTTACTGACTGGGGTGTTCGAGACGCGCCAGCTCCTGGAAACATCCTAATGCTCCAAGACTGGATGTTTGCAGAGAAGACAGCAAAGAGTTCTTACATTTATTTACTTAAAGTCATGACAAAGTTAAAACCACAAACATAAACTACAGTGTCTTTTAAAAAGTGAATGTAAATAAACAGTGAACTTGAATGCTGTCCTAGATTTTTATTGATTATTCTACAGTACTATCAGTAAAATGTTTAATTGGGGTGATGTTTAGTTTGTGGTACTTATATTTCTTTAACATTTTGAAGTAAAGGAGCTGAAAATAAAAACCTTCAGTAATCAAGATGGTAAAGACATTAAAATGAATGCTCTGTGCATTAAATGTAAATATAATAAAAACCGTTTCATACATGTGGAATAAAAGAAAAAGGACAATGTATTTTGATGAGAATTGATGCCTCTGTGTTGTCATTATTTCTACAGACTGCAGCTGACACGTGACGCTAATGAAGAGACTAAACCAGTAAAGCTCCCCATAATCTTTGATGTTGAAGGTTCTAATCAGAGTTCTGACCTGCAGCATTTGGTTTTCCACAAGAGTTTCAATCGTTGTTTCAGTTCTTAAAAAATGTGTTTTTAATTTTTCACAACATATAAAAGGAAAAAGATTCATTACTTCAATTATGCTGCATTAACTCAGACCCCGACAGCCTCTGATGCCAACAAGAGGATTCTGTGCAAGTCCCAGTTTGAAGAAATCCTTGGAAGGTCAGAAAACAGGATGATGGGGTGTGAAGCAGAGATAGATGCTCATCTTAGATGAACATCAACTGGAAACCTGTAGTACATCGAATCAGTGAAATAAAAATTGAAGTATTAATACTCAAATAAAGTGCCGTTCTATAATAATTATATAAAAGGTCAAAACAAAAGTAATACCTTAAAACAATGTAAATCTAGAAAATATCACAAAAAGAAATGCAGCGAACACTGAATCATTAAAAGATTAAAGCAACATAGTGGGTTACATATCAGTGAAAACAAAAGTGTTTTTAACACTTGGAAGATGAAAAAAAGAGAAATCTGCCACATTTATTTTTGTCCATGTTTTTATGTATGTGTTTTATTTTATGTTTATTTGGGTGCGGTGAACATGATTTTTTTTCTGACAACCTAAAAATCGTTCTAAAACTTTATTTATTTATATATTTTTAAATTTGCCTGGCAGAATCTTCCCAATGTATCAATAGTTTTATCTAATCTTATTTTATGAAAAAATTGTGTACAAAAAAAATATACAAAGAGAAATATTGTTGACCAACCATGGATGACAAAAGGGTTGAGAAATGCTTGTAAAAAAAAATAATTATTTGTATTCGTGCTTCTTAAAATTACGAACGCAAATTGCTGAAGAAAAATACAAGAAGTATAAAAATAAATTAGTAGGAATTTTAAGAAAACACAAGAAAGAATTTTATAGTGATTTATTACATAAAAGTAATGGTGATATGAAAGCAACATGGCGAGTAATGAAAAGTGTTCTGAAAAATCATAAAAGTAAAAACTGCTATTTCACAATATTTTGTAAAGGACAACAATGAAATCCATGATGAGAATGAAATTGTAAATGGATTTAATCAATATTTTGTGAATGTTGGATCAAGCCTTGCAGCTAAAATACC
>JAVCKU010000150.1:18311132-18322773 GCA_032273985.1 Hypsolebias coamazonicus | reverse complement strand
TAATAATAATAATAATAATAATAATAATAATAATAATAATAATAATAATAATAATAATAATAATAATAATAATGAATCACACTGAACGTCTTTAATCATAGCCTAACAGGAATGAATAATGTACAAAAAACTAATAAATTTTACTTTATCCTTGAATTAAATTCAGTATGTCAGTATCTTCATTTGATGTCAAAATATATTTGAAGATAGTCATTTTAAAAAGTTATGTCATTCTGAACGGATGGATGGATGGATGGATGGATGGATGGATGGATGGATGGATGGATGGATGGATGGATGTCCTTGCAAAACTCAATAACAAAGCGATTACGGTATCTTATACTCAGATTTGAATGATGGTTTATTATAATCAGAAGAAAAAACAAAAGAGAAGCAAGACATTTTTGCTGTTGTTCATTTGTTTATGAGTTTCAAGATCAAAGTCAAAATGCAATGCCTATTCAGGAAATCTGACCAAGATTTTCAGTAACCAAATGGGGGCCTCAAATAATCTTGAGGCGGCACACGCACACCAAAACAGAATTTGACAGATTTTATTACGTTTTCATAACCAGTTTATTAGAAAACACTGCAGTGTGGGAATTAAGTGCCGTAATCACCTTCTGAGAACTACACTGAATCATAAACTTGAAATATAAACACAACACTTTTGTTTTTGCTCCTATTTTTCATGAGCTGAACTCAAAAATCAGTGACTTTTTCTACTGTATGTACACAAAAGGACTTTTTCTCTCAAATATTCATTGCAAATTTGTATAAATCTGTGTTAGTGAGCACTTCTCCTTTTGACCAGATTATGCATCACCTCACAGGTGTGGCAATCAAAATACTGATTAGACAGCAAGATTATTGAACAGGTGTGCTTTAGGATAGCCACAACAAAAGCCCACTCTAAAATGTGCAGTTTTATCACACTGCATGCCACAGATGTGACAAATTTTGAGGAAAACGCTAACTAACTCAGATTTACCCAAATTTGTGAACAATATTTGAGAGAAAAAAGGCCTATTGTGTACATAGAAAAAGTCTGAGATCTTTGAGTTCGGCACATGGTGAATTAGATTAAAAGCAAGTGTTGCATTTATATTTTTTCCTTATATTATTCCCAGAATAAAGCTTGGATAGTTTAAAAAAAAGTTAATTGTGAGAATAAATGGAGACTTAAAAACCAAACCCATATTAAAGTCTTACGATGACTATTGCCAGTCACAGCAGATGGACGCTCATCCTGAGCCTGGTTCTGCTGGAGGTTGCTTCCTGTTTAAAGGGAGTTTTTCCTTTCCACTGTTGCCATTGTGCTTGCTCAGGATGGGAGACTGCGACGAAGTGATGATTCAACACATCTGCTGGTTTCCTTCCTTATATAGAGAACTTTACATTATGGCTTTTCTATGTATGTGAATGTTCCCGTAAAGTGTCTTGAGACAACTTTGTTGGGATGTGGCGCTATATAAATAAACTGAATTGATACTGAATTGCTATTGTATATGTATTTACATTATATAATTTTAGTAAATTTATACTTTTAAGATTTTAGTACTAGGAAAATGTGTTTAGCACATGCAGTGCAGCCTTTATCTGGAGTTTATCCAACTTTCATACAACTTTTCAACAATACTAGCAAGGTTGCAGTTTGAGTATCATCATGTAAACTTCTTTTAGAAGCTTTAAATAGTCTGGAAATATTCTGAGCAGTTTGTATGTTTAGGGCTTTATTTTGAAGAATTGAAAAAAAACTCTCTGTAGTCCAGTCTTGAGACTGATGCTGCTGTGGGAGTAATAAAAACTCAATCTTGGGCACTAGCTTCTGAGCGTTTTCACTAAAATGTTTCTGGCATACCAAACCTAAACAAAAATGAAGGGGGATTACATTTTTGTTGTAGTTAGCATAAAATCTGGAAAACCTCTATCCCATCTTGTATTGATGAACAAGCTTTTCTGTAGTAAATTTAGCCTCGGTCCCCTCTGAAGCATGGAGCAGGTGGAGGTGATGGGGGCCTTGGCCTGTTCTCATGGAACAGATGGGTAAACACCATGACCAAAGCCGCAGACCTCACAGTCTAGCTATAAGACTCACATTGAAATCCCCTCCTACAAACACACACATATGCCACTGAAAAGATCTGTTGCAACCTTAAACTGAGCATTAAAATCATGTTATGTCAAAATTTAAAGCTGAAAACAACAGATTTCAATGGCAGACTCTAAAACTGCTTATCAAAACTCTTCAGCACAAAAAAACCCTTAACCCTACCTCAGTATTTTGAGACTTCCAACAAGTAATTCAAAACCAGTGTTGGTGGGTACAGCCTTCAAAGCTCTTACTATTAGAAGAATTTAACAACATACACTGAAAAACTGCTGTGGTTCCACCTTTCTGTCAAACTGACTTCAGTAGTACTACAGATGATGCCTATCTGCACTGTTTCTCATTTCAGAAACTTGCTGATCCCTAAATTGCTGGCCCATATACCAGGATGACATCATTGGTTTAGACGTTGCCAACTGTGCTCAATAAAATCCCAGCTCATTTCAGTGTGGGAGTGCCTCTGCTGCACAAAGACGTGTGTGAAAGACGTGAGCGCGACCAAGATCTTTTGTAACTAATTAGTCATGGCTGAAATTCTGAGAGCTGATTGCTTGTCGTCACTTCTCAGCAAACAAAAGGAAATAAAGCTGACTTGATGCCAAAAAAAAAAACAAAAAAAAAAGAACTCCTCCCTTATGTTATTAATGGATAAAGCTGATCTCAGATATGTTATGTGCTGCATGGGGAATATTTCCAAAGGAATTAAAAGTTCATTTGCAGGTGCACAAGTAATGGTAAGTTTCTTAAGGCCATTCTTCAACGTCATCCAATAAAGCAAAAAAAAGTAAAGCGACGTGTTTTATTGCTTTTTTTATCAAAGCCTTCTAACAAAAGAAATATGATCCCAGAAAAGATTTGTGGTTTTCTTTAGCTTCAAACTCTCCTTTGTGAGTTTTGGATCAGTAGCGGTTCAACAAAACATTTAACTTTAAAAACTGACACAAGCCTTCTTACAAGCTTACGCTTTAAAAGAAAAACAACATATTTTTCATATAATATAGATTTTCTTTCGCTTAGATAGAAAATGTGAGCGTTAGTAAAAGTGCTGGTAAATTTTGTTGTTGATGAAGCGTTAAAATTGCTTAACTCTACGTAATATTTGCTAATGCTTTCCATACACCTACAACATCAGATTGGAGAAGTTGAACAATAGCTGCCAGAAGCCATTGATAGCAATATTAGTTCTTAACAAGTTAACTGTGTGGTTTTATGTCCACAAATAAATTCAATGACTGTTGCCAATTAAAAGTTAGCCTAAAGTCAGGAAAATGAATAAAACTGGAAATGGAGCACAGCATAAACTATTGGTGCATTCTTCATGTGAATCATGGAGTGCACATTCGTGGATTGTGGCATGGCCTCTGGAAATCTCCGTATGCATTTGTGTATCTTGTTGCATGCATACAAATATAGTTGTGCACTTTTACAATTATGTTCGAGACAATTTTATCTCTACACCAGGCCATCCATCTTCTATCGCTTATCTGTAGTCTGGTCGCGAAGGCAACAGGTCCAAGAGGGAAACCCAGACATCCCTCTTCCCAGCGACATTTTCCAGCTCATTCTGGGAACCCTGATGTGTTCCCAGGCCAGAGAAGATACACCATCCCTCCAGCGACTTCTGGGTCTGCCCCAGGGCCTCCAACCAGTGAGACAGGAACAGAAAACCTCTAAAGAGAGGCTTACAGGAGGCATCCTAATCAGATGCCTGAACCACCTCAACTGACTCCTGTTGATGCAGAGGAGCAGCGGCTCTACTCTGATACCCAGCATGACAGGACTCCTCATACTGTCTCTAAGGCTGAGTCCGGCCACACTACGAACGAAGCCCATTTTGGTGGCTTGGATCTGGGATCTCATTCTTTCAGCCATGATCCAAACCTCATGAGGCTCAGAAAGTAGACAGACCAGTAAATACAGTATTTGCCTTTTGACTCAGCTCTCTCTTCACCATGACAGACCGAAGCAATGTCTTCATTACTGAGGATGAGGCCCCAATCTGTCAATCCACCACCCGCTCCGTCCTACCATCACTTGTGAACAAGTCGCCCAGATGAACTCCTGCACCTGAGACAAAGAGCCACTCCCATCTTCCCACCCCGACCCTACAACATGATCATTAAACATGATCATTAAACATGATCATTAAACATCCTGTGATGTTGAGCCCAATCGTCCTACTGATGTTAACTGAAGCAATCCAATTATCCTGGTTACTGGGTGCAACTAGTAGCAATTCCTACTGGATTTCCACTTTGTTACTGGTACACGATTACGTCAGGCCTGATGTCACTCCTAGATCCAAGGTAAATGAAGCGCAGCCTGTAAACTAACATTTAGCTTTGTTTATGAGCGACTGTGGCTGAGTGGTTAGAGCAGTCGTCCACCAATGGGAGAGTTGGTGGATTGATTCCACCAGAAGTCACATGCTGAAGTGTCCCTGGGCAAGACAATGAACCCCTCATTGCCTCCCATGTATGTCCCATCTGTATATGAATGTGATAAAGCTCGGATTATTCTCTGTAGAGATCTAGTAGAGTGCTGTTTGAATGGATAAATGAGGCACAGATTGTGTTTTAAAGAGCTTTGAGTGTCTTGATAAGATAGAAAGGTGATATATAAGTACAAACCATTTACTATTTTGCCTCAGAACTACTCAGGTACTTGCAGTGTTTCAGTTTAATAAGCTGGAAGCCAAACTGTTTAACTTTTCTTCAGGTTAGTCTTTGTTAGCTATGCTAGTTCATGTTAAAAGTTTAGCATGCAAACATTAAATGTGATTGTTCTTTGCATCTTAAACGGCTTTAAGCTGAACAGTACTGTTGTGCTTCTGAGACATAAATAATCAAGTGTGTGAGCAGAAAGAGTACTGTGGTCACTTTAAAACTTTTGGGGCATAAAGCAGACAACTTGAATTTTGAGGTCCCGATTAGTGAGACCCATAATCTTCAAATATATAATCCTCTTAATTTCAGATGAAAGATGAGCACTGGAAACTTTAAAATGTTTGGCAAAACCACTGTATGCAACAGTGTTCAAAAATTCTCAAGTTATGGTGTATTATTATTATTATTATTAACTTAAAAGCAGCTTTCAGTGCTTTTTAACTTGATGTTATCAACCTGATTCTAAAAAAAACGTTTGCTCACTGACCAGATTATCCATCATTGTACCAGCAAATAACCAGATTTATTAGGTATATAATCAAACAGTGCAGTAAAATGTTGTTAGCCTATAAACTAGGTAGGTGATTGCAAAAGTATTACTTTATTAAACACAAACAAAATTCTAATTTTATGAGCTATTGGATTTAGAAATCTTTATTGTGTGAGATTCCCAACTTTTTTTTTTTTTTTTTTAACTCTTATTAGCTCTCGGAATGAAATACAATGATCTGAATCCCAAAACGTTTCATTTCCATAAACTTGTTTGTTTAGCAGAAACCTGAACCAGGCTGTTAAATCTTATATATAACTGTGCTAACAGCAGACGTTAGAGCCAAAGACGAACTCAGGCAGTGTGTGGCACTCCTCCGTGTGCTACGTTTTTATCTTAATGACAGTTTAGGCCTGGGCTTTGTGGCGTTATAGTAGCAGCAACGTTGTATAATTAAACTGGCTTGCCCCTCAGAGCCCGTCCCCTCTCTGAGCTCTCATCACACCTCCACACTTTTTCTCTGCCTCACATCACACCACCACTCTAAACACCACCTCGCCTCCTTCTTTTGTGTGTGTCATTCTCTCTGTGTGTGTGTGTTTGGCCTTACTGGCAGTGCACATCTGTCTCTCTCACTCTCCTTGACCCTGCTTTTTGTAAGAACTTGTGCAAGCATGGCAGTTTGGCTGACGGTGGCGGGTGCATGTGTCGAAACTGTGCCTTTTCTTCGAGGAAAAGAATCAGAGCTGTGGGATGAGGGGAGACGTGTGTGCAGGGTAACACGTGCTCACACACATAGCACAAACACACATACGCTGCATGGTGATGTCATCTTAAATGACATCATCCCATGGAGGGGAGCCAAAGGACCTGATGGGTTAGCATCCTCCAGTGAGTTAAAACGAGAGAACAGGAAGACAAAGTGAGCGGCTTGTAAATAAAGAGCAAGAAAAATAGGGATGGACACCTTTAGAGACAACGCTTTGCCTTTTATTTGCTCTGTTTTGTTTGAGCTCAGGCCTTGCAGAGCCCCTCTTTTTATAGGAATCCTTCCTTTTATTGCTATTTGCAGGTGTTACAGCATGCATGAGTGCCGCAGAAGTGCAAGAGAATCAATACACAGACGCATAAATTCATAATCTACACAAGCACGTGCGCCACATATGCACAGCAGCATGAAAACATGTGCACACATGGACACTGTCACATAGAGAGGGGTTCGTTATGAGGACACCTGTGTCTCTCCATGTTTCCATTGTTGTCCACTTGGCTGTGCTGTGCGCCACACTGTGCTCCCAGCATGAAACAAGACACCTGGATGGGCCAGCATCCACCCCCTGGTGCCGATGCTGAGCAGAATCCACTGGGAACACACACACTGATGTGTGCATTTTATTTTATTTTAGGATGAACAGATTATGATTGTGTACAAGTGTTGGCAGTTTGGGGTATTTCTGGTGGAAGGCGTGTGTTAAAGTGTGATGATTCAGTTTTCCTTAGCTCACTGCTGTCAGAGGCAAACTGACTCAACAGTAAAAATAGTGAAGCATGTACAGTAGTGTGGGACAGAGGAGAAACTGGAAGGAGAGATGGGAGGGAGACGAGGGAGGGCTGATCGTGATGCGAGGGTGATTCTGAACTAACAAAACCAGCAAAAATAAAGCATCTATTTTTAATATTCATCTTTGCTTGATTTGTATTGAATAGTTTTAAACGCGTTTTGCAAATTGGCCGGTAAGAAACTGCTGGAAAGAGGAAGAGGAAGTAAAATAATTTAGACAACATACTTCCCTTTTAGGTCGCTTCACTTCTTGGTCTTGATGTCCCTGAGCTCCACGGTGTGTTTTACTGGAATGACTGCTGGCGAGCTTTAGCTTCAGAGGAAAAAAGTGAACACATGTGCTGTCTCATGAGCACAATGGGTTAATTATTCACTGCCACAGAAGCAAATTTACACACGTTTGTTGCATGTGACGTGTGAGAAACACTCGCGCTGAAGTCTTAATGGTGTTTGCATCCCACTCCACACATTTAGTATGTCTTTGGTCCTATTTGGTGTAACCAGTCACCATT
Organism: Hypsolebias coamazonicus; assembly: GCA_032273985.1. Taxonomy (NCBI): domain Eukaryota; kingdom Metazoa; phylum Chordata; class Actinopteri; order Cyprinodontiformes; family Rivulidae; genus Hypsolebias; species Hypsolebias coamazonicus. The sequence goes on along the minus strand of JAVCKU010000150.1, from coordinate 18,315,434 downwards.
AGCCCATCTCTCTCTCTTGCTCTCTCTCTCTCTCTGCAGCACTGGTATGGCAATATTGGCACATGCACACTCCTACTCCTTCCCCATCTTAGTCATAGGCCTCGCTCATGAGGCACCAGCTGAATCCCTCCAACAGCCGACAGGTTTGGTCACTTCTGTGCGTTTTCTCTCTTCATTGCTCTTACATTGTTTTGTGCAAATGTGCCCTTTTGGAAAAGTGAGAGGACAAAGCAGGGTCCATCTGAAGGGCTTCATCTGCTTCTTTAAGCTGCTTTGTGAGGTAAGTTTGCATGGATGAAAGTTTTTGTGAATCCTTTTTCAGAGTGGAAAATGTGTCTGGCTTGGGAGAAGCTACCTGCTGACTGTGTTTGACTTATAAAGAAGAATGCTGGAACATGCTCTGCACCTGCAGCCATTATGAATTTGATGGTTTCTATTAGTTTGTGCTGAACAAATCATGTCAGTTTTATAACGTATGTATGTGAAGTATTTTATTTATTACTAGAGGTATTTGTTTGTATCAAGTCTCTATCTTTGGGAGAACAAAAAGAAGGCAAAAAGCAGGTGATATTGTTTTGCTTGTGTTTGAGCGTGCATGTGTCCAAAGTGGTCGTACCTCTGTCGACTTTGAGCTTACTGGACAAGAATTTACTCCTCGACACATACTTTGAGCACTACACACTGCATGAGGTATTTTCAAAAAATGTTGTCATTAATTAGTTAACCATGTTTGGCTGTTAGCACTATATATCGAGAACCACTGAACGGATTTTCACAAAATTCTCAGAAAGTAATCACTGGATTACCATCGGATTAATGTTTGGATCGGCCTGACTTGTGTTGAGTTTTATAAACGCAATGATGGCTATAACTCAGAACATTTGACAAATAATGAGCTAAAACTTTATGTGATGGTAGTAATTTCTAACTCACACACAAAGTATTAAAATATAAAAGACTTTTCAGTATTATTGAGATCATGCAAAATTTGTTGAGCGCCATGTATATCTTAGATCCTTAAATACTTTTCTGTTTACACTTTATATTGTTGCTATTGTCGGATGTAACTGGGACCCTGTGTACATAATTTAATTCCACCTCATGTACCACGTGTGTTGAAATGATAATAAACCTACTTGAACTTGAAAATGTTATTAGCTGGTGATATTCACACCAAAGAATGCCAGCCCTTTAACATTACAGTAATTCTGTTTTAGTACAGTATCTTCATGGCTTAATCTAACTTTTTTACCAGTTTTACTGCTAATTCAGGAAATGGGGTGAGATAATGCCTATTTGTAGCACAATGTTTTGTTGAAATGAGAACACCTCTAAACTTCAGCTAAGATTCTTTTACAATTAAATCTCAGGTTTTGTTCTATCTCCGTGCATGTTACTTCTTGCATTTTCACTTTCTTTTGACCTTCTACCCTTTTTCCTTGCATTGATTTGTTCTGCAAAGCAACAAACAACACAGATTTTAGTTAAATCATGTTCGTGTATAGGGTTTCTGCGGCATATTTGAATGTAACGATGATGACAAGTACAACCTTTAGGTTTTATTTAGACGAGTCACCTCGTAAAAGCCTAACTTGAGGGGTTCTGGTGATGCTAAAAGTTTTTTAAAAGGACAAGTAGGTGAAACAGGCCCTAATTATTCTTCGATTTAAGGGAAGGATTTTCTTCTCCAGCTTTTTTTTTTTCCCCTCCTTAACTTTTCTGCATGTGTTTGTGAAAGAGAGCAGCATTGTTCCAGCTCACCAACCAGTGGTTTCTGTTGACCTACTTCTGCTCTGGACAACAGGGTGCTTCAGAAGAGCCAGCAGGCCTGTCTCACCAACACGCAGCCCTGCACAGAGACATGGTCGCTCAGAAAGACTCATCTGTACTGGTTGCCATCCATAACCTCCCTGCATCATCAGGTTAATTGAGTGCACATCATTGATCTTGGATGTGTCCCCATGCAGCTGACGAGGATACCAGTGACAGTTGTTGGCATGCAGGCAGTGCGTTTTCACTCCACATGAGAAAAGTGAGAACTCTGCTTTTGTGATGAGTCTCTTGTCATATTCTTTGAGGTTTTATTTACTTTTAAAGCAAAACCAACCACTGAAGTCACAAGTTGACTGAACTTTCAGCTGAATCCAAACATGACTCATTCAAAAACTGAAAAGTCTTATGATCAATCCTTTAAAAGTTTATTTTTTATTATTATTAATAAAAACAGCCACGCGTGTTTTTTTATATGTCCGGTAAGCTTTTAGGAGAAAATAAAGTTTTCAGAGATTGAAAAGCATGCTGCATGGATGCTGATCTGCAAGTGCGCAGGTGTGCACGCACCCAACACATAGAAGAGGAGCTCATACTTGTTGTTTGAACTCATATTGATTCCTCCCACGCGCTGTGACCTTTCACTCGCACCTCATATTCTAAATATCTGAAGCAGAGTGAAACAAAAAAAGGTGCAATGCGTTCTTTTGGCGATGCGCACGGCCATATTCTCTCTTCTTCTTCTCCCCCCCCCCCCCCAAAAAAAAATAGCTCAACAATAAAAAATAAAGTCAAGACGTTTGTTTGAGAGCATCTTGGTTTCTCGCGCTGCAGCCAAACTAGACGCGTAACGCAACATGTTCTGACATTTTTTACTAAAGAAGCATGAAGATATCTCCAGATATCAGATGCACACCAAGCAACATGTTTTTAACAGGAAAGACTTTTGAGATGGAGAATTTATAAAGTCCCTCCACAACTATTTTGGCCTTCTTCCTGCAGTTCTTTTTTTTCTTCTTTCGTCGATGACCTTTAAGGGGAACCGCAGCCCATCAGATAATTGCGCCTTCTTTGCATTCTGACTCTGCATCAGCCCACACATCGGGACAAATATTCAAATACCGCTGCAAAACTGTGAGCGTGACACTCCCGAGCACACGACAGCGAGCCTGCATGTGCGCAATGGAGACTTTTTTATTATTTTCAGCTCCGGCATTTGTGCGCACCGGACTTGAGATGCCCCCGGAGCTTTAAAGCAAACCTAAATTATATTCTGAAACTCTGATGTTTTTAAAACTTTTAACAGCTATGTTTGGTAAAAGCTCAATTTTTAAAAGAAAACTCTTACATCATTTAATGGGTTTTCTCAGGTAAACTGTCCTGAAGCATATCAGCACAGTATATTTAAAGATATAAACGTTGCAAGATTTCACTTTTTTAAACTGAGAGTGTAAAAAATGGTTTAATGTAATTGCTTTATTTCCTTTTTGCGACTCTTTGTTCTTTAGACTATTTTTCAAGTTTGCACAACTTTGGAGGCCCTCACAGCAGCAGCCCTGCAGCCCACTTTTTGCGTTAATGACGCAATGCACGACTTAATTCTGCACCTGATGTCGGAGTTTAACTCCTCAGTTTTGTTGTTGTGGTTTGTCCAGTTAAAATCGACCAAACGAGCTCAGAGTTACGCATGTCTTTTGAACTCCCTTACATGTGCACTTCTTGAGCAAACGGACCCTTCGCGTCTTTTACGCATGGAGTTGTTGCTGGAGTTTACCCACTCTGCGGAGTCAGAACAGATCTTTGTCATAGTTTTTTTTTTTTTTTTTTGTCACTGTCAACCTGGAAAACACCTCCACGTGAGTTTTGCAAAACTTTAACTGGCCCGTTAAGGCCTGTAGCTTTTTTTTTTTTTTTTTTTGTTGGATAAATACGGCAAAAATAGTTTTAAAGCTGTTTCCTCCTGCGCATCTTCATCTTGATTTCGTCCATGTTCATCATCATCCTCCTGCGCCGTGAGGTCAAACTCACATGGACGGTGCGAGATGGACTTTTTGACGTCGAGTGGAAAGCGCGTGCAGTCCAGAAGCAGCTGGGGGTGCGAGAGAGAGAGAGAGAACGGTGACTTCACCGGCAACTTCCTGACGCAACGCGCGCCTTTTCATCCAACATGATCCTGTTTCTGCACAGTAAGCTGTCTGAAGCGCGTGAACTCTGCTGAATGGAGACGTTTTACAACTTTTATGCATTTTATTTATTTATTTTTTTTTTAATGCGAGAAAGTTCCAGCGCGCGTAAAGACCGCGCGCTTAATCCGGGTGTTTGTCAGTGTTTCACTGGTGGTCATCTCGTTCCCGCCCTGCCTGCGCGCGCTCCGGGAACTGTTGATGGGCGTTTTGGCACTTCCTGTTTTCTCTCTCTCTCTTCAAGACGAGGTGGAAATTGAAAAGTGAACGCCTGTAAGAGTATTGAATGTCGCGCTATACATGCAAATGACACCCCCCCCCCCCCCCCCCCCCCCAACCCCCCCCCCCA
>JAVCKU010000150.1:18223782-18236772 GCA_032273985.1 Hypsolebias coamazonicus | reverse complement strand
GCATTTTAGCTTATATTACTACCGGTACCTTGAAAATAATCATTCATTTAAATTCATCCTGCTTGCACTATTGAAATTCTACCATGTTGTTGTTTACTCTCTCTTTAGGACCTTGTACATATTCTAATTACTTTTTCACTTTTAGGTACTTTATTTTTGTACCCGTATTGCATGTTTTTAGTATTTCTTGTTTGTCCTTTGCTTTTTTTTTTTTTCTTCTTTTTTTTTTAGCGAGTCAAATCAGTTCTTCTCATGTTGAGCATTTCATTGTACTGTTGACCTTGTGTTAACCTTGCACATGACAAACACAACTTGAACTTAACCAGCACATGTCTGCTAAGAAATACTAAATAGATCTAAAACATTGATTAACTGCATTATCACAAGAGAGAAAGAAAATAAGAATAAGAATGTAAAACTTAATCTTTGTCAGTGATATAATTTGATCCACACAAAGAAAACCACAGTATTTTACTAAATTTTGCTGGTTAAAAAAAGTTTTTCAATAGTAGTTTCCATCAGTTAAAATAATTAATTACTATATAATTATGAAGATTATTGATTGCAATTCTTTATTCAAACTGCATGTTTAGTGCAACACACAAGTCTTTGCTTGCCACTTACTTTAAAACAAATTCCTCAAAGTTAACTAAACACCCATTTGCTGCAAATGTCGGCAAGAAGCTACTGTTTCGAAATCAAGGGGCAAACTCAAAATATACTGTATATTATAATACAGTATTTTGATGTATGTCGATTTATGAAATTTAGCGCCAGCATTTTTAACCCTTAACGCGCCTAGCGATATCCGGTTAGCTCGTTGTGTCTGCATCGCTCACCAAACAGTTCTGGTGGGCCGTCACATCCTCTTTAGTGGATAACGGTCCGGTTATTTTAGTCTCTTCGGACCGCTGACACAGAATACAACAAGCTCTGACACTGAGGCTCATCTCTGTCGACTAACAGGCTCACACAAGGAGCTTTTGTGCTTCTCAGCCTCTTTTCTAACCGCCGTAAAATGCAAAAAAATCTGCTTCCTGGTTTGCGTCCCTCACTTATCCAGTTCACGTCCGGTTGCCAGATAGGAAATGACGAAATGTGCCGTCTTTTTAACGCTTGTGGTGAGGAGTGGAATGCATGCATCAACATGAAAGCAGAGTCAGAGTGATTAAATAACACATTTTATTAACTCACTACTTGATGACTTCATGCTTTCTCAATAAAAATTAAGCCATTAGCAAACTAATCTATTTGTTTGCAGGATAACTGTCAGAAAGATATTGTTTAGATTGTTTAGATTTAGATTTTTTTTTCACAAGTAATGAATTACTAACATCTTACCTGTTTCAGATAGGTCTTTTGAACAATCTTAGTTCGGATGAAATACTTTAGTTCTGATTGAGTTAACAAGCAAACCATTAATCCAAGCAAAAAAGTCATGTGAACAATATTTTAGAAAACATTACATCACGGACATTTTTTTAATTGCACACTATACATGGAGTTTCATTGTTATTTACAATCTTCCTTAGATAAATTACATTACTAATTTACTTTTAATGCAAATGTTTTTGTTCAGTGCCCTGACACTACTTCTGTTGTGACTTGGCACTATAACATAAACTCAATTAAACTGAATTGAATTGAAGCACAAAAGGCAGCAGCAGGTAGCACTTTCAGTGGAGTCTGTTTCACTTCTAAAAAATAATTTCACACATTTTATGCAAGAATATTTGTGTAGTGTGAAACTGACAGTGGTGGGAAGGTTTAAGAAATTTAGCACTAAGGAACTACTATGAATTCGTTTGACATTAACGTTGTTTTAGGGTGACATTACTGTAATCAACTTTGTTCTTGGCCTTGCTTAGCTGTTAGCACATTAATCCAAGAATTAACTCCATTTTTCTGAACTGAGGTATATAAATAGCTGTTTATACAGCAAATAAGATATCATTGGTTTAAACCCTTTCCAAATAGACAATTTCAGTGGATGTAGCCAGGTTAGTTTGGTCTTTTAAATTATTATTATTATCTGGCAACCAATCTTGCAGCTTCCTTTGCAGTTTTTGTTGGATAAAGTTTGTGTGAAAATTGACCAGAAACACAGGCAATAATAAATCAACAATACAGATTTAATTATTACTTTGTTTATGTAAAAAAAATTAAACAAGTCACCAGGTAGTGACGACACCATACTCACTGTACAATAAAGCATCTTCATTAACAAACATGACACTTATTAATGCGCACTATCTACATTCAGAACATTATTCCTTCACAGGGAATAAGTTAGCACTATACAGCGGTTTCTGATTCTTCACATCCAGAAACATTTGTTTCAAGTACAAAAACCCATAAAGAGTTGGACCATGATGACGTGAAAGGAGGAAGATTCACACAGAGTCTAGACGGCTGCCGGCAGAACAAGTTTTGAAAAAGACAAGATGACATCGAGCAGACAGAGGGAGAGGAAAAACAGCAGGAAATGGAAGGAGGAGCAGGAAGTAAAATTGTGGATGAATGCAAATTAAATTAACATGAACAGAACAGGTCAAACAGACAAATCCAAGCTAAACAAGCTCCACATGTTTATCTTTTCCTCTTATAAACATAGTAACAGTTAAAATTGAAGAAATGGTAAATGAGCATAGATGAATGTAAAGACGGTTCTCTTCATTCAAACTTTGGGGTTTTTTTGTAACGTGATAGATGTATTAACTGAGATCAGTCCTGCTGGCCCATCCACACATCTGTTATTTGATCATAATAATACCCAGAGAAGACTTTTACTAGAAAATCTCGTTACTTTACTGTGAGCACTGTTATTTATCTGCCGTATACCTTTGTTGCACATTGACACAACAGTTGGCTCCAAAACATTTGTCTAATATATTGTGGATGTTCATGATAAAAACAATGAAAAAATACAGATTTCTGTGCAAAACGTCTATAAGCACTGATGTTGGCGGCACGACACAGACACAGCCGTGTGACGCGTGATTCAGGAGGAGAGGTGCTGACGAGTTCAGGGTTTGATGTCTGAGAAGTTGGTGTAGGTCTCGCTGCAGCTGGACGATGTGCTGAGGTTCCCGGAGCCGCTGCCTTCTGTTGGAAACACAAACACTGAAGGAGTTTGCTCAGATGCAACAGCTGAGCGATGATTCAGATTTTTTTATTTATTTTAAATACCTGAGCTGGTGAGTGACTGACAAGACTTGGATTTTCCAATGAGGGCGATGAGATTAGCAGCAGGTATCCAGCCTTCATGTGATGTGTTCAGGTTACGGACAAACCTAGGTGCAAAGATACAGTTAGTTAAATGACTGGGGGGTATTTTTTGCTGCAAATTCATAACATCTGATCTGAAATTAAATGTTATAAGCTTTTATGTTTGGTGTGAGATATTTGAACCCATTGCAGTGATTCAGACTGTGTGACACAGTTTAAATCTGCCACTAAAAGTTGTGTTTTGATAATTTACCTGCAGTAACCAAGATCTTTTAAAGTAGGGTTCTGAAAAGGTTGTGAACAGATAAAAATCTCTTGACAATAACTCTATGAAACCCCTGGTTTTGGAGAAAGTTTCTTATGACCAGCTTGCTGCAGAACTTCCAGTGCAGACTGACACACGTGTGGCAGGAGAACCGTGCATGATGTTACGCTGCAACAACTGTGTAACACAAAATCATGCAAAAGATTTGTGTTGTTTAGGACTAATGGCTCCGCTTAGCTGTTGGCTTGTTCGTTTGATCAAAGTCTATTTCTTAAACGAAAGCTATTCAAAAACTATGTACAACAAGGAAAAGTAAAAAAAAAAAATCTTTACAGAACTCTTTTCAAAAATCATTATTACTGTATTGCTTTAAAACCAGTGTCTGACAGTTTATACAAGTTTTGTTAAATGCTAAATAAGTAAAATGAAAAAAAAAAATCTACCTTTTAAAACGCAGTACAAAATTAAATTGTACCATTCACAAGAAAATTCCTGCTCATCTTTTGTATTCTGCAGCATTGAACTTATAGAACTAAAAGCAGAGTGAAAACTGAGAGTTTAATCTCTGCATGTAGCCTGAGAACAACAAGGTAAGACGTGCAAGAAACAAAGGTGTCTTCTCACCACTGTCCGTCTTCTCCCTCCTTAAGCAGCTGCACCGTGTCTCCGCTCTTCACCGAGAGCTCTTGATCACCTCCCATCTCGTGGTCAGACGTCACAGTGTATTTACCGGCACGCTGTTAATAATCACAATTAGAAGCAGACGATGCGGTCAGAACAGAAAATCAGCAACCTCCGAGAAAATCTATAGCGACAAAATAACTGAAATAAATAAAAAGGGTTAAGTAATGCTGATATTTGGAGGGAAGCCACAAAGAAGCTAAAATAAATTCTAGGACTCTTTCCCCACATGTGATCACAAGAATATTTGTTTGTCACATCGACTCACCAGCTTCTTGGTGTTTTCATCTTCTGGGTCAGAGTTGAGAGGATCCTCAGCGCTGGAGTAGTCCTCATGCTCCTCTGAGGCGTCCAGAGACACAGAGTTCTTATTCCATCCTGAACAAAAGAGCCAAACACACATTTAGAGTTTAAAGCTTCAGCTGCTGTCCTGGCTGACATATAATCTGTGAACTGCTTTCAAGAGAATAAAGGTCCCATGAAGATGTAATCAATCATGTCCTCAGCTACAAGCAAAGAGAGATGTGGAAGGTGGCATGCATGCTCAGGTTTCAGAGATCAGGCAGTTCTTCCTTCACAAGTGGAATAATCTATGATTTTCACTTGCTTTGAAAGGAAACTAGTTTATAGTGAAACAGTGGGTTGACACATGAACACGCCAGCGCCCGTGTACCTCTCCACTTTGTCTGTAAGAGACTCGAGGTGCTGAGCCACCTGGCTCTGGTCAGGTGGAGAGGAGAAGGACCTGGATTTGAGGAGCACGAGGCACAGCTGTCACTCACCCTGGTAGCTCCGGCTAATCCAACTACAACCGTACCTAATCTTAATCTTAACCATGAAAGAACAATGATCAGCTAAGGTGAGCTGCTAAACACACTACCTTTGAAGCCAAATGGCGTGGGATCACTCTGACGTTTCGACTTGTGATCTGGGCTGGTGGGAGATGATCCTACCATCAAGCAAGAAAGGGACAGAAAAAGAGAGACATTAAGGAATGAAAGGCAACACCACAGGAATATTATAATGAAAAGATAACACAAACAACAAAACTTTAGTGGTTCTCAACACTGGTCCTTGAGGAACACCATCCTGCATAGTTGTTCCTCTTTTCCACCACACCTGATCGAGTGGTTTAGTTCCTTCCTAAAGTTGGTCAGAAACCTGTTAATCACCATTTCTTACAAACCAGGTGAGTAGGAGCAGAGGAACAATTAAAAAAAGCAGGGTGGTGTTCCTCAGGGATCAGAATTGAGAACCACTGGAAACATGAAGGGTGAGGAAAGACAAGTGACAAAGGAGGAACACGACTTTAAAAATTAGATCAATTAAATTTTTTGAAGTGGGGCTCTGTATTAAGCTTGTAAATAATTATTGTCTAACCTGTTGTAAGGTATTTTGTCAACTGGGCTCATGTAAAGTACAACAGGTGTAACTTGGTTACACAGAATCCCATTTCAGAAGATTTGATTTATTGCTTTAAGAAGAGCTTCGACACAACTGAGGAGTTTCGACAACACAAACCTTTTTCATAGAAATTATTAGAGAAGAAGCAGTTGCAGAAGCATTAAACTGCTAATTTAGAGCATATGAGATTATAATGATTTATTGCCATATTAATTACTCATTTAGTCAAGTCATAAAACATGCTGTGAAAAAGGCTGAGAAAAACTGGGGTCTAGAGCTGCGCAATACCTGATGATGGTAACGTTATCATGGGTAAAGTGTACCGTTTGTCATCAGAGGATGTGGCTTCTGTGGATACACATGTATTAAAAATTACATTTGTGAGCATTATTTTCTATCTTTATTTAGTTTATAAAGTAACCACTCATTGCCTTGACTACTTGTTGGTAAGATCTCATGGATTAAAATCTGAATAAATTGTTTACGTTTTAAAGCTTGGCTTTAAAAATTACATTTTGATACAACGACTTGCTGTTTAAGAAAATGACAGTGGGCTGCAGTTACCTTTCTGAGCTTTGAGGTTACTGAAGCCCTGTAAAGTAAAGCGCTTTTTAGTCACAGCAGCTCTGTCTGAGGTCGGGCTTGTCACAGCCTCACCTGACCCCCAGGATAAACAAGATGGAGGGACATACAGAGGGAAGGAAGGAAGTTAAAGAAGTGGATAAAGTCAATAAAGAGGGAAGTTGTTGGAAAACAAAAAGTTAAGACAGAGAATACACAGTACAAACATGACGAGTTCCCAAACAAGTTCCTCTGTTCCTTCAGTTTACTCACCTTTTTCTGGGAGCTTTGGTGAGGATGAGGAAATGACATCGGAGCTAAGAGGTTCAACTTTCTTCTCCTCTCCCTTTTTAAAGCTCTTCTGACTCGTCTTGAATGGACTGCAGACACACAGAAGCAGCAGCCTCAACAACTCCAACAACTGTTCCTGGTGGTTCCCCACAGCTCAGAGTTTGAAGGTACCAACATTAATGACCCATTTAAAGTTTAACAGTCACTTGTAAGACTTCTCATTCAAACCATGACAGGATAAATCAAATGGAAATATTGTTTACCTGAGACTTACAGGTCCACTGGGTACAGGTGGGAACTGAAACACCTGGTCTGGCGCCCTCTGCTGGCTGGCTTTTGAAAAAAAATTATAAACATGTCAACATGACACTTTGTATTGGGTGCCAAAGTTACGCAGTCAAAAATTAACAGCAATATTTTGGTTTATTTTGCCTTTCATAAAGGAAAAAGGTTTATTTTTCAATGTCATATTTTCACTATGTTATTCATACATTTATAAATGTCATAGTTCCAAAATAAAAAAAAAATCAGCTAAATATTTAGTTTACAAACTAAATACTTGACTTGCAAGGTAACTATTCATTTAGCAAGCTAAATATTTAGTTCCTCACTAAATATTTAGTTTACAAACTAAATGTTTATGTCCAAGCTAAATGTTTAATTTCCAAATTAAATATTTAACTTGCAAGCTAAATATTTAGCTAGCAAGTTAAATCTTTATGTACGACCCAAATATTTATTTGGCAAGTTAAATCTTTATGTACGACCCACATATTTAGTTAGCAAATTAAAGATTTATTTTGGAAATTAAATGTTTAGTTTGAAAAATAAATATTGAGGTCTGAGCTAAATATTTAGTTAGCAAATTAAACATTTAGTTTAGGAATTGAATTTTTAGCTTAGAAATTAAATGTTTAGTTTAGAAATTAAACATTTAGCTTGAACAATAAACATTTAGTTTGGAAATTAGATGTTTAGTTTTGAAAATAAATATTTAGCTTGGAAATTAAATACTTAATTTACACATAAATGTTTAGTTCATTAACTAAATATTTAACTTGCAAATTAAATATTTAGTTTGTAACTTAAAACATTTATCTTAGACATAAACATTTAGTTTGTAAGCAAAATATTTAGTGTGGAGCTAAATATTTAGCTCGCTAATTAAATATTTAACTTGCAAGTTAAGTATTTAGTTAGTGAACAATGACATTCATAAATGTGTGAATAACATGGTGAAAATATGACTATAAAAAAAAAACAACAACGTTTTTTCTTATGAAAGGCCAAAATATAAACCAAAATATTGCTGTTAATTTTTGACTGTGTATCTTTCCAAACGGCACCCCATAAGTTTGTGGCCACATAATTATTGTCATGAGTTCAGCCAAAGTATAAGTGCCCATGTTTCTATACAGAGAGTATTTTTAACATAAACACTGACTGTACTGTAGTTTTTATCCTCTCTGTACCTCTGCACGCCTCCAGCTGGGTTGTCAGAACCTTCCTGATCTCATTTACCCAGGTGGATTTTACTTCAGCTGTTGGTGCCTGCAAAGAAACATACATAGACTAATTTTCAATGGCTCAACTTAAACTGGGTTATTTTTAAATCACTCTTTGCATGTTTATTTTACCTGAACGATATAGACCTCTTCTCTGGAGTTGCACCAAATTTCAAACTTTTTGTTGTCTCCCTTTGCATTCTCTGTAAAACCCAATGCATCCATCTGCTCCCAAGTGACACAGAGAAGCATAAAGCAGTCAGTAACAAAGGAAGCTAAAAGAAGGATGAGAATGGTACTGGAGCTCACACTCAGGGACTGTTTGAAGCTGTATGAGGGAGCTTTCTCGTAGCCCTCCCCGTTCTCCTCCCTCTTCTTACAGAAGAGCAGGGCCTTCTCGTGGAGGAAGAGGTGCCTCTGCATGGGCTTGAAACGAGCCAGGTCCTTGACTTTAGCGTGACCTTTCTTGTGCTCTGTCCAGACGCTGAATGACCCTTGCATGAGGAGCTTACCCAGCTCACTAAGGTTGCCCTGAGAAAGGAAAAATGACAAGACATGAAAAAACAGACTGACCGTGTCCTAAAACTGTGAGTGAAAAGCACTGATTTCAAACTTTTTCTGTGTTATGTATCATCTGGAATGAATATTCTCTCTTATGATGGATCTGAAATCAATTAACCAATAATTTAAACAAGTTTCAGCTTCAATTCAAGAGTGTTAGCGGAAATGTTGCATCACTAATTCAGAAAGTACAGCCTTCTTTTGATTGGTCACGTCATTTTTTCCGACTAATAAAACGGTGCAAACTCAGATTATTTTTAAGCTCAATTTATTCCCTTCAGATGCTTTGAATCTGGATCCTCCAACACTTAACAACATTTGTCTGGACCACAGTGACGCAATATTAACATGAGACGTTCATTCACCAACTGGAATCAACTTCAGACCTTTTACTACTTTTCTGCTACTTCTCAGTTTACGAGAAAGGTACAAGTTTATGGAAATTACATCTGAAATAGTTAATATTTTATTAAATTTTCTGAATTACAGTAGAAAGTTTACACCTAAATTGCATTCATATTTATATTTTAACCCACTGTGGTAGGCTTTATTGATATTTCATTAAATGTTTACACATATTACATTTTCTACATGAGTGCTTCCAGTCCAAATGAAAAATATTCATATAGTTTCATATTTTATCATTTATGGAAGTGATCTGTTTGCATCATAATGAACAAATAACCATGATGCTACACTTTCTGATGCAACAACAATGACTTTTATCAAACAATCATGTTCTTACTTTATACTTAGACAAAATGCTTTCTTGCTGGAAACAGAGAAAATCTAACTTACAATATTATATTAAAAAAGCCCCTACCTGCCTGTTTGTATTCTTCTCAAAACAATTGAAGTTAAATAAACACAATACCGTATTTTGTGGACTATAAGGCGCACTTGAAATCCTTTAACTTTCTCAAAAATCGACAGCCTAATAATCAGATGTGCCTTATGTATTCTGGTTGTGCTTACTGACCTCGAATCAGTTTTATGTGGTCATTGTGAATAAGGTGAATAAAGTTTGGCTTATGACTGTTTTATTTTGCTTAATGTGCCTTATAGTCCAAAAAATATGGTACTTTTTTTTTCCGCATTAAGAAGCTTTAGACCTGTTTGAATCTCACCTCATATCCTGTGATAGCGATGAGGTGCATGGAGTCGTTGACAGCCTTGAGGATTCCCAAGATGGACGCCAACGCCTCTTGCAGGTCATCAGTCCCGTCGCAGCCCTTACTGTACTTCAGCATTTCCTGTAGTCAGGAACACCCAAATGGGAATCTCACATCAAATACAGAAAAAAAAAATACACAATTACTTCTGAAGAGTTCAACGAATGAATTCATACCTTTAGCAGCAGCTGATATTTGGTAATCCTCTGAACCGGCTTCAGCAGATATGAATCTAAACCCAGCTTATGTTCCAGCTTTTTCTGACACTCCTGAAGAATCAAGAACGTAAAACTGCATCAGACAAAACCCAGCGTTAAGCTGATTTATACATGTCGTGCTGATTTGGAGGATCACTGACCTGGAAGAAGGCACAGTCTGAACACTGCCTCCAAAGGCTCTCAGAGCGAGGTTTGTTGTGACAGTACTTCTCATAGATCTGCAGGTCCGTCATCTGAGCCGTTCACGAAAAGTTTTAGTTTCTATATTGTTAAAGACAGCAGCTCTTTGCGGTGAACATCATGAATAACTCACCCTCTCCAGAAAGCACCGTCCGACTAACTCTGGACAGTCTGTGTACTGCTCCAGCTCCCTCAGAAAAGTTCTGGAAAACAAAGGATGCTCGTTGAAACAAAGAAGCATTTTATGAGACTTTACAAATGTCTCTTCGTGGCAGGCTCTTTCACCTTTTATGAAAGTGGTAAATCTCTGTCATGTTGCCGAAGAGAACCTCCTTTTTGTTTTGCAAACCCGCAGGAATAAGGGGAGTCATTGCAGGGTTATCCATCTCGGAAGCGTATCCCTGTAATGACAACCAAATAAAAACGTGTTTCTAACACGGGTTAAAACAGATACCAGGCAGGAACCCATCGGTGGATTATAGAAACACCTGTAGTACGCAGAGAAGCTCCTCCACGTAGGCTCTCTCAGTTTCCAGCAGCTCGTTCATGACGTGGCTGCAGACACAACAAGATGAAGGACTGAGCATGGAGCTATACATAATGAGTTAATGGTTTTCACCCAGCTCATTGAAGTTTGGGCACAGATGAAAGAGCTGCTGCGCTCACCGCCTGAGCACAGCCAGGTTCTCCTCCTCCTCCGACAGAGATGCATGTCTGCTGTTACCGTCTTCATTCTGACGTTTCCACAAGCAGAGATAAATAAATCTGATCACTTTGATATTCCACAGACACAAACATGCAGGCGTGAAAACCACTGCGATACATACTTTGTCACAGCTGTTGCTGAAGCCGTACTTCTCCTGCTGAGCTTTGTGCGCTGAGCGAGAAGAAACAACCACTTCCGTGTTATTACACATGAGGAGAATGACTTCTTGGAATTTATTTACAGACATCAGTTTGACCAGAAAAAAGACTATTAAGGCTGTTACCAGAAAAAATTTTATTAATAACCAGTGTCTGTGATGATGTGGGGACATAATAGTACATGTGGCATTGGAGGACATGATGCTCAGGCATTTATTCAACATTTCTTTTAACCAATTCAAGAACATTTCTTCACAAGTTGTTTTTTCCCCAGCAGATCAATGTCAGATCGAATTCTGACAATGTGGTTTCAATGACACAAAATATGTGCGCTTGACTTGCTTTAATAACACCTAAAATAAGTGGCACTTAATAAGGAAGACAACAGAAGACCTTTGAGAGGTGGACGTCACAGACTCTTCTAACAAAAGAGCCATTAGGTTTTATAATTTCCAAATAACATTAAAAAGGAATGTAAAGTGAAAATGAAAGACAATGTACTCATTGAACAGACGGCTCTTTTTTCTGTCAACAAACACTATGATGTTAGTGAAGACCTTGAAAATTACATTACTACCATATTTTTCACTTTATGAGTCACACCTTTCTGCATAAATTTGCAAGTCCTGTGACGTATACACTAAAACGATTGATTTAGGTTTTTCCCCATATTTATAACCATTTTTTGGCTGAGATCTGACGATTTAATTCATTCTGACATGGAAAATATTGAACACTATTTTCAGCTGCTAGAGGGCGGTCGACTAATATGGAAAGTCAAGTGTCTCATTAATAGGTAAAAGTGGCTATTAATGAGACACTTGGCTTGCCATACCAATCCACATTTGTCTCACTCCCGAACTCCTGGAGCAAATGTCAAATCAGCTGCATTTCGCCACGCCACCCAGGTGAAATGCAGCTGATCCATTAAAGTGCATTTATTAAGGAAAAGTTCAACTGAGACACACTATTTCCATAATGTCGAGCAAACAAACAATTGTTTTTAGGTGGGTTTTTTTGGTGTGTGTGTATTAAATTGTGAAGAAATGCACAGCGAGTCCTCCCTCTGCTCACTCCAGCAGCCGCAAATCAATTTTTGAATTGCAGATGATTTTACTGCCAAAGTGCATTTATTAAGGAAAAGTTAAACTGAGACACACCTTTGCTTTGATTTCGAACAAATAATAATTATTAAGTGCTAATCTTGTTAAATTCTTGTTAAAGTCCTCCCGTGCACGCTCCTGCAGCGCCATTTAGCCACCAATTGATATTTAGCACACCGGCCCACGTTTCTGGGTGGTCAACAGTAGGGGTGTAACAACTGATTCAAATCGATACATTGATTAAATGATTAATGATTCAATTATATCGTGGCAAAACTAAAATATCGATTCATATCATCATCTTTAAAATACACTGTTATTTAGAAATTCCCAAGGCATGACTGTGTCACTATTTCCGTACGCGGCTGCGCTCTGCGGCCGCGCTCTGCGGCCGCGCTCTGCGGCCGCCTCAGCAACATGGCAGACGAGGTAGACAACACAGAAAATGAAATTCACTCTCCTGCTGGATTTAAATCAACACTGGAAATATGTCGATTCCAACAGAAGAACGTCTCAACAGACAAACTCATGTTGTATGCAACAGGTGCCAGTGTGAGTTCAAATACCTCGGGAACACAAGTTTGTCCGTTCACCTGAAGAAGAAACACAGCATTGATAGCCATGTTATGTAAGCTCAACATCTATTTTTGTTTCTTTATAACTGAAAGGTCATCAGGGCACTTTTAAGTTAACTGGTTTAAAAAATGCACTTAAACATGAGAATTATGAGACTATAGTGAACAGGTCTTTTTTTATTTTTTTTTCATTAATTAAGAAAAAATGTTTTTTATTTAAATGCCTGGTGCCTGTAATAACAGAAATAAAACGGTTAAATCATATTTGACATGTTTTTGTAAATTTATTCATATGTAAATGAGACGGGCATTTGATATCACAATACAGGTGGTCCTCGGTTTCCGGTTGTCTTGGTTACCAGCCGGGTCGGGGTGGGGGGGG
>JAVCKU010000150.1:18149340-18160247 GCA_032273985.1 Hypsolebias coamazonicus | reverse complement strand
TACGATAAAATCTACAGTATATGCTAAATGATAGTCAACTAGGGTAATAGCCAAACAAAATGTTCATGTTTAAATCCTGACACGTATTTTATAGGAGGTTTAAATATTTTACAAATTATATGGTAAATGAAGTAAATAACTAATTTAAGGGCAGTTAATAAGCTTTATTTCTTTAGGTCTAATGCTTGTCCCTTAAGTTATTGCATAGTTTGAGATTCACTGCTGTTAATGCTTGACTAGAGGGAAGCTCATTACAGAATACTCTTGTTCAAAGTACTTTTTTTTAAAAATACGCATAGTATGTTTATTTAGGTAAAATAATATTAAATCTATTTGATTTTGGGCAGATGACACAGCATACATCAGCACAAGGCTTTAACAATATGCGGTTTATTTGTAAACTGTACAAAGATCCATGCAGCACCTAACAAGATGGCGGCTACAAAACTTGCCTAGCACCCTCAGTGGGTTACCTCGTCTGTGACAGTCTTTCGAAAAACTTTGGCTTCTAATAAATTGATGAGGTATTTGAGTTTCAATTATTCTCTTATATTTCACGCAATATTTTGGACAGAAGTACAATAATTTACATCTATATTTATATTTGCTTTAATAATTTTATTGTGCCATCAATGAAAGGTTTCTTTTTAAGTTACAAGGTCCGAGTGGGGAACTTGCAGTTTTTCTTGCATCTTAGCTGAAGGAAATGCACAATTTTATTTTCAACTGAATGAATAAATAGGTTGTGATAAAAAGCATTGGTTGTGTTCATCACCCAGACACTCTATTGCACTTTTAATACAGATAAGAGGAAACTGTGTGCTCAGCAACTCACTAAGTCTTTCATCAGTTTTGCCTAGCTGTACATCAACCACTGCGGGACTGCCCAGGGAAAGGATGGTGATGGTGGTGGGGGATGGGGGGGTCATTTTAATGTGTTCCAACAATTCCACTAAGCATGTAAAAAGAGCTGTGATAAGCAGCAGCGACTAAACTCTAAATCACACACACATTAAGGAGGACATTTCTTCAACTGATCGGGGCAGACAGCGCAGCTGAGACAAACACTTTGTGCTGTTAGGTGACGGCTCATCCTGGGATGTTACACACAAAAAATCATGTTTTAATTTTATTTCTACTTTGCGGAGCTGCACTGACTTAAGATATTTAGACCTTTCTACCATTCTATTGAACAAAAAATATGATCACGGCTTTGTCTTGTAGGTATAAAATATGTTCTAATAAAAAAAAGTGATGATACAAAAACACATACTGTGTTTTTGAACTATAAGGCACATTTTAAAATCCTTGAATTTTCTCAAAAATCGACAGTGAGCCTTATAATCCAGTGCATCTTATGTAATGATTCTGGTTGTGCTTACTGACCTCGAACTGATTTTATGTGGTGCATGGTGCTCAAAAATCTGTCAAAATGAACTTGTTTCGCTTAATGCACCTTATAATCCAGTGTAATGTATATATGAAAACAGACCTGTTCATTGATATTGCACCTTATAATCCAGTGCGCCTTATAGTTTGAAAAATACGGTATGTCTAAAATAAGTACTGTACTGTATTTTTTGCTGCATAAACACACGTTTTTTGCACAATTTGCATGCCCTGTGACTTATTGGCCAAAGTGACATATTTATGGATTTTTTTTTTTCATATTTATAAACAAATTTTGGCTGAGATATGACCACATTCATTCTGAATGAAAAAATCAAACACTACCATTTTTCAGCCGCTAGATGGCACCAGAGCAGCGAGGCATGCCGTTGTATCATGTAATAGGTAAAAGTGGTTATAATGACAAGTTCAAAAAAGTTCAAGACAAAAACAACTGGACTTTATTTGTTATACTTTACCTTGTACTTTATTATTTTTGTCTTAAACTTTTTTGAATTTACCATATCCTGGATGACTGAGGATCTTCACCAGCTATTAATAACACAATCGGCTTGCCTTAGCCTGCCACCTTCTTTCTTCTTGCTGCTCATTTCAATGCACCGCCTCGCCAAAATGCAGCTAATTTGACCATTAAAGTATATTTATTAAGTAAAAGTTCAACTGAGACACACCTTTGCTATAATTTTGAGCAAACAAACAATTGTTTTAGGTGCTTTTCTAGTTAAATTTCGAAGGAATGCACAACGTTCCTTCTTCCTTTTTTTCCCCCGTCTGCATACTTCCAGAGCACCGAGTCAGCGAACACTTTTGAAATACAGCTGATTTGCCTGTTAAATTCCTTTTATTAAGCAAACGTTAGACTGAGACACACTATCATAAAGTTGAGCAAACAAATAATTGTTTTTAGGTGTTTATCTTGTAAAATTTTGAAGAAATGAACAGCGGCTCGTCCCTCTGCCCGTGCCCGCTTCCACGAAACGAGTTTTGAAATGCAGCTGATCTGACCGTCAAAGTGCATTTATTAAGCAAAAGTTAGACGGAGACATACCGTTAGTATAATTTTGAGCAAACAAATAATTGTTTTTAAGTGTTAATCTGGTTAAATTCTTGTTAAAGTCCTCCTGTGCACGCTCTCGCAGCTGACATTTGGCAGCCAATCGATTATTGCCACGACACCGGCCCACATTTCCGGGTTGTCAGTGGTGATGCATCAGCGATGGTGCATAACAAACGCGACGCGTCAGTGATGACGCATAATAGATGCGCCGTATACGGCGAATCGACATATTAATGGATTTTTCCACTTTATTTGACATAATTGGACTGATGCGACTTATAGGGCGGTGCGATGTGCACGGCTGAAAATAGGTAGTTCTTGGTTCTTCCACAGCTGTAACTCTACCTCTTCAATAAATGTTAAAACAAACTGATGATAATGAAGTACACTAGTAAATTATTTGATGTGGTTCTGTGGGGACTGATAAACTGATCTGCTGTCTGTTAGAACAGCTTTACTCTTATTATTGTGGATATTCTGGTTATGCCTGCTAGCACCAAATAAATGAACTGATAAGCGCAGAAAGACAGTTTTCAGTCCTGCAGTCTTCCAAACTCATTGCCTCACTTTGTACAACCATTAACAACGGGTGTCTCGTTTTCCTGATTGAGTTACGTGTGATTAAAAAAAAAAGAAACATTATGCATGATTTATGGAGTTTCTGTCGATGCCACGCTGTTTGACTGACTTGAAGTTGTGCATGAACTGTTTGAATTTATCCGTTCGTCCAGAAAGTGGGACGATGATGTTAATCAGGACGTCGGCCGTGTCCATCCTCTCGCTTTTCACCTTCATCAGGGGTCCAAAGGGCCGGAAGAGGACCAGGCGCCTGAACTCATGAGTGGACTCCCCTCTGAAGGTCAGCTCGTACAGCGTTCCTTTGTCCTTCTCTGTACGAGTGATACCTGATGGGTGAAACAAAAACCTGAAGTCAGGATTAAACACACTTATGTATGAAGGAGCAATGCAATCAGACCTCATGGATTATGGTGTTTGGGTTTTGTTTGAACTTTTTGTTCTGTTCTGTTCAGTGCGTCTTGCTTTTATGGTTCTTCGCTCTGGTTTCCTTCAGCTGCTTTCTGCTGCCCTAAAACCAGAGTATTTTACTACGAAGCAGGTTCAACATATTCAGAGTATTTTAACTGATGCTAACATTAGAGATCACACATCATGATGCTGGTTAGCAACTCTATAAATCACCCCAGGTTATTTTGAATGTCATAAATAATGATATAATCAGGGGACCAATCCCAAACATGCACCAGAAAGAAAGTTAAAAGATGCTGGCGAATATGTAAATTATGAAGCAGCCCAATTGTTACATCATTATTACATTATTTTACTGAAGCATAAGCGAGTTTCAACAGGGAGTGACACGATACCCGTCTTCTTTTCCAAACAGAGTGCAAGTACTTCAGTTTGAGTACTTTCCAACGAGTGAATTAGTACTTAAACATTATATAGTGACTTTAGAAACACATTTATTTTATTTGGACCATAGCAGACAGTCTGTTGTGTAATATTAAGATATCTCCAAACTAAGTATGTTTTTTTTTTAATGTTTTGTCATCACTTGATTGCAAAATGGAAGAGGAAATGACATCAACAAGCATGAAAGTGGTATCAGTCTGAAATATCAGTGTTGTTATGGGTACAAGTACAAATATTTGAGCTTGGTGTCAGGTCTAATACCTGTACTAGTATGTGTTTTAGTACTGGTGTCACCACTAGTTTTAGCATTATATTTTCAGATGAGACGGTTTAAGTTATTTTTGCTTTAAAAAAAAACAAAAAAAAAACAGATAAATTAAAAGTCTAGCACTACATGAAGAAATGCATATCAGCCACCATCTTTCACGCTGGAGTTGTAAAGTAAGATTATGAAGAAATTACAGCGTTATAGACGTTTTGATCAAACCTTGAAAGTAACATTATGTGCACTGTCAGACAATATTGTGTATTAGTGCTCAGATTATTTGTTGTGAATGACTCTCAGCTTCAACCACACCAAATTAGAGCTCAGTACAGTATCTGTAAAAATGACTGACATAACTATTTCTGTTGACTAAAGTGAGCTGGTTGCAGCTTGAAGTGGGTTGGCCCCAAATGTTATATGTCCAATGATAACTTTCAGAGAGTTTCATTAAAATCCATCCAGTGTTTCATGTCATATTTTGTTCACACAACAAACTAAAAAACAAACAGGAAAATTATTAATGCCTTCAATCTAGTTATTCAATTATGCCATTATTTACATGAACACTCCTACAAGAACCCTGCAGATGTTAGATGCTGCCTACCATGGTACGCTGAGATTCATAACTGGCTGTAACTATCTCGTATCCACCATTGCACCCTGTATTCACTGGTTAACTGGACATCATTAACTTTATGCAGACTCTTTCACTGGTACATTTTCATCTTTAAATCACTTCTTGGTCTGCTGTCTGAATAACACACATATCTAAATAAATACTGAATATGACAACATGTGTCTGACAAATGCTAAACTAGATTTCCCCTCAAAACTGAAACAATACCTTACTTATTTATAATTTCTATATACTCTCCTGTGTTATATTGTGGTTACCGTTTCATTCCTTCTACCAAAGCTACTTCATCTGGTGAGGAAGAGATGTAGAAGGAGGTGGGCCTGCCCTGGTGGATGCCTCTCTTGATGCTGTCCACCGTCTCCTCCTCCTTCACCTGCACCGTGTGGCACAGACACAGCGCCCGGAAAAACAGATCTTCATATTCCTGCAGACACACATGAACAACAATTCATTATTTCTTTAGGGCAACCAAGTTTGCTGCAAAGCTGCATCAGTTTCCTCTCTTTCCTTGACACATTTGATGTTGTTTAGTGACTAAAGTGATTTTTTTTATATTTGCAATTTATTACAGAAAAACCTGCAGTGAAACAAGAAACATTTCTTGCACTCTTGCTGCTCATGCTGGCAACACAAGTTTTTTTTTTCTTTAATTAAATTTAAACTTTGATGCTACAGCAATAAATGTAAGGCACATCATTTTTTATGTGCCTGAGATCAATTCTTCTCTAGGCAATGGGAAAAAAGTAATCTTTGCAAGAATGTAGTTTTAGAACAAAACAATAGAACCATATATTTCAGACAATAATTATTATTAAAGTTAGGTCAACTGTGTATTTAGCAGTCTGATTATTGTGTAAAACACACTAACTTACTCTTCTGTATCCTCCAGGAGAGGAATCGATCATGTCTATGCTAGAGGCAGCGCTGAGGATTTGACCGTTGCAGATTGCATGTGGAATGTAGACGTTGCCATCAACGCAGCATTCGATAAACTCCATGTTGTTCTCAGTCAGAGTGCCGGTCTTATCAGTAAACACATACTCCACCTGGCAGGTAGGCAAAGACACCGAGGGTCTGTTTACACAAAAGAATATTGACACAAATGTCAACTCTTCGGTGTGTTTAGCGACAAACCTGTCCCAGCTCTTCGTTTAGGTCAGAAGTGTTCACCTGAGCTCCCTGTCCCAGCTCTTCATCAAACATCTCCTCATCCCAAGTGATAAAATAAGAGCCGAGAAATTTCTGCATCTCCACCGTGACATACATGGAAACTGGGATGATGTAATTAAACAAGACCATGAAGGCCAGGAAGTCTGTGAAGGCTCGGATAACCTGGAAACAAGTGGGATGAGACATTTATTAGATAAATCAAAAGTGGTTAGGATTTAGTGTTGACACCCAGAGGGTTTTAAGACGGACCACGTGGCGCTGGCGCTCGTTCTCAGTCCTGTGGTTGTACCAGGGCTCGTCTCGGTCAGGAGACCACTGCCAGGCGTATTTCAGGACAGTGTTAATCACAGCTTTACTGATCAAGATGCACAAGTACACAACCAGAAAGGTGTTCATGGACCTGCAAAGAGTGACAGAGAAACAACAAGTCAGCCCCATTAACTAGACTTGAGAGAACAAACAACTTCAAACCATCAGAGCCGAGTCATTAATCTTACTTCTCAACAGCAGAGCGCTTCTGAGATTTCGACTGGTAATTAAGCGCCATCTTGGTCTCCATGCCAGTGTAGACAGCCACAGCTGAGGAAGAGAAAACAAATGTAAACATCGTAAGGATCTTTAAATAATCAAAACACAGATGCAAATTGAAGTTAATATACCATAAATATGTTGTGTGTTCTTGAGTGTGGCTCCTCTGAGAAGTACGTTTTCAGCTCCAAGTGTTCTGCAAGAAAGCCGATAAAAAGCATTTATTCAATAACTTGAACTAAATACATGAATTTATTTAATAAACTAAGCTTTTTAAGAAAATATGCAGATGCTTTCAAGAAACGTACCAGTACAAACACACATAATACACTAATAGCACACCCACCTCGAGACAGGCTCCTCTTTGTCCTTGTAAATGTTGATGCGTCCCACAAATCTGGAAAAAACAGTCAACAACATTAAATCAAGATGAACAAGACGATAAGGTCAGAACTTGTACCAGGTCCGTGTGTAATGAAGACACACTTACTTGTAGAGGTCAGGTTGTGGTTGTTCACATTCAATAGTGGCATGTAGCGAGTTCACCTCCTGCTCTGTTCTAAAGGCCATGGTATCTGGTACAGCATAATAGGTCTGAGACAGAAAGGTGGAGAAAAGGGACAACAGAGGAAAATGTCACCAGGAATGAAGAGGGGTTTACTTGGTGTCCTCGCCTCGCTAGGTTTGAAAAATGACACAAAGAATCTGAGAGAACAGCAAATGAGCAGCTGGAAAGTCAGAAAGGCTTACTCAGATAGTACCGGTATATAAGGGGAGGATGGATAGAGGGCTCTACACTGCATATTAGTACACTATGTATGTAAATATACATACAGTACAGGCAAGATCTGGGATAGTGTGTGTTAGAGCCAGTTTCAGCAAGTGTTGTCAAAGAATACAAGAAAAGTGGGATGTTCAGATGCATGTCATTAACAAAAATAGATGGGAATGTGAGGTATGTTGATGGGAACAAGAGGCAATCTTTTAAATCGCTGATTGTTTTTCTTGGTTAATATACAAAGATAAGATAATACATCTTCTTGTTGTGAATTAGCATCAGATTAAAAAAAAACTAAATTGTTTTTTGTACAGCACTTTGGAGCGTTGTGATTTTTTTACAGTGATTTATGACACAGCTGGATTGTATTGGAAGTGAAATTACCTAATTTAAAGCAAAATTTCTGATCTCATCCGAAGATGACAAAAAGTAATAATAGAGTGAAACAGAGTTATAAAATTAATTTTTGACAGGAGTCAAAATACAGGAGAAACCAGTGCATTAACCACTGGATGGTATTCATGTTACCGTGTTTTATGTCTGCAGCAGGATGTTTTAAAAACCTGGACCACGTCAACAGTTGACTAAAATATGCTTTTTAACCAACTATCAAACTGCAGATGAGTCAGTTTTTTTTTAAGTAAATTATCATTGCCAGAACTGTCTGGCTAAATGTTAAGGGACTTATGGTTTCATTTAATTAATGAAAACAATGTTTAAAATGTGGTCATGCATGTGTCTTTTAAAGACATGCTGTTTGTGACTGATTCCACTGCAAAGTAAAATAATAATAATAAATCAACACACTTGCCATATAAAATAATTTTGTTTTTAAAAAAACATGATATTAGTGAAAAATTTATGAAATGAACTGCACAATTCCTGGAATGATGAGAACATGGCTTTATCACCATACTTTATGCATTTTTAAAACTCTTTTAGAAAGCATATACAAATCAATCATAATGAGGATTTGCTTTTGGTAATACAATCGTCTGTGATCCAACCTGCTAGGGAACAGTGTTATTGTTTTCTTTTGCAGATACAGACTCAAATAGATTTTATACTCTTACATAATAACCATTGTTTTGTGTGAGCAGGAATGCATCGCTGGGTTAAAAAAAACAAAAAACAAAAAAAACCCAGAGATAAATTCTTTGCTTTTCAGTACTTGAAAAGCTCCCAAGCTAATCACAAACCTACAGTACAACTTTACTGCAGATTTTTTGTGATCTTGCATGACAATAAAAAACTAGTTTAATGCAAAACTGATCAAAAACATTATTTAATGATCCTGGCACCTTGTGACTTGACTCCCCATCGAGGCTGGTGGTGGTGACGTAGCAGATGCCATCGTATCGGCTGGATGAGAGAAAGATGAGGTCACAAGGAAAAATCTCA
Source organism: Hypsolebias coamazonicus (assembly GCA_032273985.1). Lineage (NCBI taxonomy): Eukaryota > Metazoa > Chordata > Actinopteri > Cyprinodontiformes > Rivulidae > Hypsolebias > Hypsolebias coamazonicus. The sequence goes on along the minus strand of JAVCKU010000150.1, from coordinate 18,151,570 downwards.
TCCTCTCTTACCATGACGATGTCACCCACCTGAAAGAAAAGGACACAGGTTCCCAATCAGTAGCAAAGCTAATATAGTTAGTGATAAATACTGAACAAATAGAAAGACCTGCTCAACATTTATCATTTCATTTTTTTAAGGATTTTTTATTTTCAAAGGATTGTGAAGTTGCATAACAGATTATGTGAGCAGAGCAGCTTAGAGACTAATAAATCCGGTCTCCACGGTGACCATGCACGACACACACTCTGATTTCATATGATTAACGTATTCATCATTATTCCCACTCTAATCCTTGCTGTTTGATGTGTGGAAGAGACAGACTGTGGTGCAGAAAGAAGATGTGAGGCAGGCAAAATGAAAAAGGTTCAAATAAAGATGGCAATATCGACAGAGATGAAAAAAAAACAAGGTTTTTAGACAAAAATACATTTACGTTGTTTCTTTACTAATGAAATTCACAGAAAACCACTGCACTGGTAACACAAACTCCAGTTATCGCAACCTTTTATTGCTTGGCAGCTGTACTGAAGCTGTATATTCTGAGATGACCCTCAGCATCCCACACGGTCTCTGCACGCTCACAAATGAGCAGCAGACACAGCAGAAACTAGATGTTCCAGCAAACATTACCTACCTGCTGACAAAATGGTGTTACAAGACTAAAATATAGTGGACTGAATCAATGGGTCTGCACAGGGGGTGATGAGCTGGATCAGTCACGTTATACAGCCGGACACTGTTTTCATTAAATGCTTGGATGGAGGAGGAAGGATGTCTGCAGAGCAGATAGCAAACTATTGTGCATGAAGGTAGTTCATATATTTTCCTTACAGAATGTCAAAATGTATTACTGTTACCAAGGCTGCCATAAATAAAATGGAACATAATTCACAAGTGCCTTATTACTCCAACTTCTGACTTTTTTAATAGCTGTTACTGCTTGCCTTATTTTTGAGTTATTATTTTTGAATGAAAACATTTAACATGGATTACAGGATTTACCTGGATAACACATTATTAATGACAGTCACTGATAACAGTTGATAAACACTATAAAGATAAATGTTTAACAATGATCATACATATAAACTAAGTCAAATCTGACCTTGTGGCCCTAGGACGAAATATTTATTAACAAGCCTTAAACAAGTTTTTGTTAAAATAATTAGAAACATGTCACTGAAATATTGTTGAATACCGTGAAGATAACATTAGCTGTGAAAAAAAAAGACATCTTTCCTCACTCCTCTCATAACTCTCCTTGTGTTTCATCACCTCAACCACTATTAATGAAACCAGGTGTGGGCAGAAGTGACAGTTCACTGAATTGGTCACAACATATTGTCATGCAGAGCATGAATTAATTATCACCTAGAAAAATAATAGCCTATGATTTATTGTGGCCGTGTGATGGACTTGTGACCTGTCCAGGGTGTACCCCGCCTCTCACACAAGGATTGCTGGACATGGGCACCAGTGACCCCACCGTAACTCAAAAAGGAAACAGCGGGTAAAAGATAATGGATAGATGGATGATTTGTTGTCTTTTGCAATACTATATTGTTATTGCAAAGATAAGTTTTCAATATATTGTGCAGCCTATTTTAAATGTCTAATGCTGTTTTTAAGTGACAGCAGCTTTAACCATCATGAAAATCAAGAACTATATTAAAGATAAACAGGCAGAATATCTCAGTTACACGATAAAAAGCTCAATGATTTACCTGCATTGGCATCAACTATTGGTCCATATTTATTGACAAATAGAATTTTGAATATCGGCAAAAATGGAAAGATGTACATTCTTAACAAAACACCAAAATACCACCAGCCAAATATAAGATGGGTGTTATTTAGGAAAATTACATTTTAATCAAGACAACTTCAGAGGGCAACCATCAGTTTATAGAGATGCTGATGACCTTTTCCCATGGACTTGACTTGACCCTAGTTGGGCTGAATTGGCGCAGTTTCAGACTATTTCCACAAAGTGATCCCACATGCTTCCAGCTTGGTCCCTAGCACTTAATTGGTTGAGGTTCAGAGCCAGACAAGTCTAGCTGACGATTTGACATCTCAGACGATTGACCAGTGAGCCAAGTCTCTTAGAATCAAACCATTTTTACAAACTCATGATTACCATCCCTTTTGTTGGACCTGGGGTCTTTCTGTGTGGAGTTTGCATGTTCTTCTCGTGCTTGCATGGGTTTTCTCTGGGTACTCCGGT
>JAVCKU010000150.1:18128593-18141441 GCA_032273985.1 Hypsolebias coamazonicus | reverse complement strand
CATAGTTGAATGATACAAGATATATATGTTGTGCCATTTTATGCAAAGTTCAAACATCATGTCACACACCCTTTAATTTCAAAGTATATGCTGGGGTCACTGCTCAGCTCAGATATTAGCTCAATATTTATACGATTAGCTGAGGTAAAGCCATTTTTAAGTTAAGTTGGTTGTGATTGTAAATGTACACACAGTGATCACTTCCTAAAAGTTTCATTGTTAAAATTATTAAAGTTTTATTATGAAATTTGTCCACTGGTTCATGAGATGTTTTGTTAACAGAGTTGATTCCAATAGTTGTTGGGAGAGTGGTGGCGCAGAGGTTAGAGAAGGAAGGCCTGCAATCAGAGGGTCGCCGGTCAACTCCCTGGACCGACAACATCAAAAACATGGGTGGAAAAGGTGAACCTACACCTGCCTCCATCCTCATTTGCTCCACTCTGGACCCATGAGCAAATCCCTTAACCTCCACGAGCACCTTGGATGGCAGCCCACTGCTTCACATTTGTGCTTACATGTGCAATAAGAAAAACACAGAGGATTAATTTCCCCATTAGGGATTAATAGAATAGAGTGCAAAACAAACAAACAGGTTAAAGCAACATTTAAACACAGCTCTTGTTTAATCAGCAAAGTGCTCAGATTTCAACTGGTTTCAGCTTTTGCCACACCAAATTTTTGCTTATTGGATTTTAGCTTAACCCCAAAATGAGTCGAAATAAACTTTACCCATTTTTGTCTTTGCTAAGTCTGCTTTGCTGAGGAGGCCATCTTGAATTGAGCTGACTCTAGATGTGGATGTTTATTCATACTTTCTAAAAGTTTCATCAAAATCAGTTCTGGGATTCATGTGATATTTTGCTAATAGAGGAAATAATAATGTTGCTCCATCTTTGTCTTCTGTGACAGGATGAGCAAAAGTGGAAAAAAAAAAAAAGATGAAAAATAGCTGACACAGTTAGAAACAAATATGTTTTTTTTTTAAATAAAAAAAAACATTTCCTGATTAAAAAAAATGGATATTGGTGCACACATTTAGTTTATAATGGTCATATGATATCGCTGCATGTACAAAAATGTCAACATATTCATTCCTCCATCCTTTAGCAGAACATAGCACAGAAACACCTATCAGCTCTTGGAAACACATTTGAAACATTCTCCCAGAGGTCCCAGCATCTTGGCTCCATGACCATTCCTGTCAGGGTTTTCCCTTTGACTGAACAAATGCATCAGCTCGTGTCATGAGACCACATCCCTCCCAGCCAATAAGCAGCACCAGCAGCACAAGTGCTCCAGGAGATGTGGAAGGAAAATTGGAATCCTGACAAGTATGATTGACATGCGTATTTGTCCCAAGGTAGTCTTATTTGCAGGGATTTAAAGACGTCTGTAAAGCAGCATTCTGCCCAACGGAGACATTGTTCCTCCACACTGGAAGCAGAACACTCCAATTCTGTCGCATGCAAATAATCTTTTGGGAGAAATGAATCCCTTTGAGCATAAAAAAGACTTCAGCTTACACTTGATTTTGAGTCTGAAATAAATAATTTAACAGATGAAGCTACAGCTTTCATTTTCAGACAATCTGTCCATGTTGTGGACAATAATAATAATAATAAAAGACAAAAAAAAAAAAAAACTCAGTCCTTCCTGCTATCCCATGAGCAAACGAGGGATAGGGCTGCTCTGAATTCAATGTGGCTCCTTTGATGGACACAAAAGTGGATATGAGACTTGATGGTGAACCATAACCCACGGCTAATTCACAGCAACGGAAGGGGGAAAATGGTGAATTAAATTCTAACCACAAGTAAAATAGACTTTGACTTGAAAGTATTGGAGTGTAGCTGCAGCAGGGCAAGAGAAAAGGACAAATGTGTGAGAGAGAAGGAGGAGAATGTACATAGATTTCAAAGGCAGGATGAAATTGGCTGTGCCCATTAACTGCTCAAGAGGATTTTTTTTCCTCTATATGCAAAAAATGGAAGGAGTGTTATTACTCCGTCTCTAGATCACTAGAAAAAGATCAAGCCCATCTATAATTCTTGGAATGAAAGGAGCCTCCATTCAGCCACAACAAATCAGTAATAAATCTTTTAAAACAGCTCTGAAAAGAAAATGATCACTTTAACCTGCACAGTAGGAGTTGAACCACAATATTGCAATACTTCCTGCTGAATATTCCCTTCTTGATAGCATTGCAAAAATACTTCTAATTATCAAAACTAAAAATCGCCTTGCTGCATTTCAGATGTTTCACCTGAAGTGTGATGATGCTTCTACATGTTGAAAAAATTTGCACCTCACCCACAGATATGTTATTATTTTACTCATGAAAAAATGCATTTTGTTTCCTCATGAGTTTTTGTTTGTAATAAACACAAACAAGTAGAAAAAGACTGACGCAAATGCAATTCATTCGTGTAAAGATTTAGTCTATAGCAGGGGCGATTCTAGAATCTGACCTTCAGGGTGCCAGGGGGTCTGGGGGGTCCTCACCCAGAAATTTTTGAATGAAGTAGATGCCATTCCCTGCACTCTGGTGTATTTTAACAGGTTTTTAAACATCTACGTTTACCCACACAAGTAAACACTATATTCAATAACTATTTTTGAGAGCATAGCACAAGAAGAAGTAGCGCCAAGCTAGCAGCGCACAATACAGACATGCTAGCTAAGATGCTACAGACGCAGCGCTCCGCTTTACATTACACAACCAACACTTGGTACAAAATCAGTTTTGTGTTAACTGATCATAACAAAGACTAAACGTATGCAACCAGAAGTTGCAACATTTAAAACACAAAACAGAGCACAACTAGCTTTAATTTAACCATTAAGCATAAAATGTTATTATAATGAAAAATAACAGTGATTTACTTGCAGTTACCTTCGTACAGATGAACATGTAGTACTTCCTGTTTATAACTACAGTATTGTATTCAGCTGCTCATGAGGTCGGGCGCAGGACTTTATCCATCTTTTAGCTTTTTCTAGACTCCGTTTAGGTTTTGGAAAGGGGATAAACTGTATTCCACCCTTTAAATACTCGGGGTAATGCTGTCTGAATTACATGTTCCCCACGTTTAAACATTTTTTCTGATGATTTTTCACAAAATCCCGCTGATCGCAAAGCGTTCGAAATGCAACACCGACAATGTTGTCGGAGAAAAAATGAGGTGGAGCTCCTTCAAGTAATAGATGTTCAAATTTGGGACAAATTGAGGTTGCCGATTGGTCAGTTGCCGACAAGCCTGCTGGATTGATTGACAGGTGATGTTGCGGATCCAACACATGAAAAAAAAAAAATAAATAAATAAATCATAGATTTAATTGGCCCGTTTGAGTGTCATCATTTATTGCATCCATCCATTAACTTTTACCCACTTCTTCCATTTTGGGTCAGGGGGTCACCGGTGCCCATGTCCAGCATTTACTGTGCGAGGGGCGGGGTACACCCTGGATGGGTCACAAGTTCATCACTGGGACACATAGAGACAAACAACCATTCACTCTCTCACTCACACCCAGGGACAATTTAGAGTAACCAATCAGTCTAACGTGCCTGTTTTTGGTCTGTGGGAGAAAACCGGAGTACCTGGAGAAAACCCAGAGAGCATGCAAACTCCACCCATAAAGGCCCCTAGACCGGAATTTGAACCAGGGACCTGCTTGCTGAGAGGCAGCAGCTCTACCAGTTGCACTATTGTGCTGCCCTCATTTATTGTGTATTTATTCCAAATTTATTCAATATTTTGTTGCGTCTAAGGTTTGAAAACTGAGTTTCCTTACACAATCATATTGATGGTTTCTTTATTTTTAGCGATGCTGAGTTAAATTTTGAGGGTGCCCGAGCACCCTCAAAAAAGGCAAAAATCACTACTAGTCTTCATTAAAAATTGAAGCCATTTCACCACAGTTTATAGTAATTTAAATCTTGTTTCGAGAAATGATAGAGTTATAGAAACATTGACAATGGAAAAACATCCACAATCTCATGCAAATGTGCAACATCTTGTGAGATCTGGTAGAACTGGGAATGTGTATCGTGAATAACTATCAGCTACCACCGCATCAAATCTTAGCTCAGTGTCTGTAAAATTGCTATTGCTATGGCATTTTTCTGTTATTTAGTTTATTTAGCTGTGGCAGCCGACTTGAAGTGCAATGATTAAATTTTAATCAGTTGTAGATGTACAGCCAATAATTACTTTCTGTTTCATTGAAATCTGTCCAATGGTTAATGAGATATTTTACCGACAGAGAAACAATTGATTCCCAAAGTTAGTCGCAAGGATTAAAGCAAAGATCTTGCACAATACAGTGAGTTTGACGTTTGCGTTTAGTATCAGTCTTAACTAGAAAAAAAAAAAAAAATAGCTCAATGACAGTAAAATTGGCCGAATTATAACTACTTTGCATTACTGTGTTTTCTAAAGTCAGTTGTCAATTACAGCATCTTGTACTGAGTCAAATCTAAAAGGTAATGAGATGCTGACTCCAAAACTTAGTAGATATTAACTCATTGAGCAGGTCCTGCACGTTTCTTTGGCATTTGTTCAGTGATTCATAGATTAGTTTGCAAATGGGATGGACAACTGACAGTGCATCTCTCTAAAAGTCTTTTTTTTTATGTAGATGTGCACTGCGTTGCATTCCAAGAATATTTCCGGTCTATAAAACGTGGCAAACTCGTTCTTTCACCTTTTAAGCTGCATGAGCACTCACTGATTCTGTATTACACTTGGCAATCAGCCTTATGTCTGACAATCAGCCAGGAGTGCCCTTTTAACATAAGAAGTCATTTCCTACTACATGACTTCATCATAATATTGATCTATTGAGGTGGACAGGAATATATTGCAGCAGCTCTACTGTCTAATAAATTATGTTCAAAGTTAGTACGTATGTATTAGAGCAGGAGAAACGGGCCTGTCTGGTAGCATGAATTAATCAGCAATCTTTCTGCTCCACGCTAAATTTGAGACCATTTTCAAACAAGAAATAAAACATGATTACTCTTGTGGTAATGGAAATCTCACGGCTCTGCGATGTTTGTTAGTTAAATCAAGTGGAAAGAGGATGAACGCCAAGAAAACCTGGTCCACTCTCCTGACAGTGCAGGGGTTTTGCTGCTAATTAAAAAGTTTAATTCCACGACTGCAGCACCGAGAGGTGCGTCCGTCTGAGTCTTGCTGCTGTCTTATCAGGCTTATGCAGAGTCTGCCACATCAGGAAGCCATGGGACGTTGCTGCGGCTCATGGTCCCCAGCTGGAAGCGATGGCATCCTGCCTGCTCGGGGATCTGGCTCACCTTGTCCTTTTCCATCTTCTCATTGAGTGGAGTCTTGGGCTCCCAGTCAGGTGGCAGGAGTCAGAGGGGGTTTAGCTGCCCCATGAAGCAGCCAAGAAAGAAGGGCTAAACATGGGATAAATGCTGGCTTTAAGCTTTCTGCTGCTTGGCTTAGCCATGGCTACACATGTCCATTAAACGGCGCCTGTCACAGAGTCCCGTCTATGAAGACTAGATTCTCTGAACTCTGCTTAATCACGCACTGTTCCTTCAAGAACCCATATCAGCTAAATTAGTCATAACTCCGATGCCGCCTCCATGAAATCGCATTCATATTTCAAGAAGAAATCATGCATTTCACACAAAAAAAGATTGTTTCTTTGATAATGTGAGCAGAGTAATGAATGCATCATATGACCTTGGCTGAGCCACAAGTTTTAGCTAAGAAGGATCTATTGATTAACTTGACATTGCAACTCATAGAAATAATAAAAGTCCTTGGAAGTGGCATCATTCTCTTTCTTGTTCTCTCTTTCTCTGACGTCTTGTCACAAAAGCCATGTCTGCTCATAAATAAAAGATGTTGGAAGCCATGAAAACAAAATAAAGTGTAGTAGTTCTTCAAACCCTCTGAAATAAAACCCAGAGTTTCCTGTAACTAATCACCACCGAGGCTGAACAGTATCGCTGACTCCTGTCTTAGCTCAGGGATTCAGCGCTGAAAGGGTAACAGCATCGCTTCCAAGATTTATGGGAACATCCCTTTGGCTCTTATTGCAATGGGGTTAAAGTGTCATTTTAATAACAGAGAGATATTAGAACGTCCAAACCTCTGTAAAACTTTGGTTCTGCTTCACAGGTTCCCATTTATCTAAGGTTTAAGTGTTTTTTTTTTTGTTTGTTTTGTTTTGTTTTGTTTTTTTCATTAGGAGCAGTTTCATATACAAAACTTGGGCTTATGTTGACCAATGAACTGGTGATCTATTCATTATAAAATCAAAAAAAAAAATTTTTTTTTTTTTGGCAACATGGTATATTTGTAATTTTAACTAAAGAAATATTCTTGCATGTTGTCCTACATAATCTAAATATAACTAATTTTTACATGTTCTGTGGTTTTATTATGTTCTTCTAGTACCTCTTACTTTTAAGTTCTTATAGTATTTTGTGGCAGTTGGTACAAAAATTTACTTTTACATCCTGTTAGGATGTGTACTAAGAAACTTTATGGGTGAAAAGTGATGCACATCTTTTGGCATTTTTTTTTAAGTATTGTGAATAGTTTGTTCCAATACAAAGTGTGAATGAAAATATGATAACTACATTTAAAATGCACTTTGTGTTGTTTTCTGTGATTACTGTATTTTCTGCCATACACGTCGCACCGCTGTATAAGTCGCATCAGTACAACTATGTCTAATAAAGTGGAAAAAATAAAATAAATATGTCAATTTGCTGTATAAGTCGAATTTATTAATTGTCACCACTGACATGTTGCATTTGTTACACGTCACGGCTGACAACTCGGAAATGTGGTCCGGTGTTGTGTCAAAAATCGATTAGCATGCACAAAAGGATTTTAACAAGATTTTTAACAAAATTAACATCTAAAAACAGTTATTTATTTGCTCGAAATTATAGCGAAGGTATGTGTCAGTAAATGCACTTTGAAGGTCAAATGAACTGTATTTCAAAAGCCACTACGTGGAAGCAGGAGTGTGCAGAGGGACGACTTGCTGTGCATTTCTTTAAAATTTAACAGAATAACCACCTGAAAATAATTATTTGTTTGCTCGAAATTATAATAAAGGTGTGTCTGAGTTGAACTTTTACTTAATAAACGCACTTCAATGGTCAAATCAGCTTAATTTCACTGAGATGGCACAGCGAAGTGAAGCTGATGTGACAGTTGCTCCAGGCATGATCCTGGAGTTGGACTAAGGTGGCAGTGTATAGCAAGCCAGTTGTGTCATTAATAGCCACTTTTACCTATTACATGACACAATGGCATGCTACACTACTCTGCTGCCATCTAGTTGCTGAAAAATGGTAGTGTTCAATGCAACAAAGTTCATGCTCAATCATCCAGGTACCAAGTCCAATAATCTCAGTCGGGTCATCTGGACAGTTTCTTTTTTCAATTTTTATAGAAACGTTTCGCCCTCTATCTGGAGGGCTTCATCAGTCAGAGGAGTTCCAGTAAATTGTTTCCCCAACAAGCAGTAAACACCTTAAGTGGACCAACCAGTTTGCTGGAGCTAACCAGCAAACTGGTAAGGTAACATGTATACTATAAACGTTTTTGAATTAGCTTAGAGCGATTAACTGTAGCAGCCATCTTGATTTTGGTTGACTCCAAAAGTATAGTAGTAAGAGATGAACACAAAATGAGGGCTTTCTGAGTTTCATTAAAATCTGTTGATGGTCCTTGAGGACATTTGCTTACCAGCAAGATTGCTGACAAGTCATATTTACTCCATTTCTCCAAACTAAGTTTCTTTGATGGGTATCGTCATCAGGTAAGATATTACTTGTTCATAACATTTCCAAAAAACCCTGCTTTAAATGATCCAAGCTATCATTTTAAGACAAATTACTTGAAAATCCACATGCACAAATGCTTTCAGTTTGTTTTTAGTTTAAAAAGTGTGGCATCAAAGGTACCAAGCTAAAATTACTCTATGGGAGCTGTGTAACAAAATATAGACAAGTTTGTTACAAAGACTTATCTAAAAAGTGTTTTATGTAATTTGAGTGTAATGAAAAAAAAATATTAATAATAATAATGTTGATGCAACAAGTAACTGAATAATGTACAGTTTTTGTTTTATTATCTCAAGCTAAGTTTAACAAATCAGAAAGCAGAACAACCACAGACAATAATTGATATTATATGATAAAAAAATATTTACAAGCACTTATAAAGTTTTTGATGTATTTGAACAAATAATAAGTACATTTCTTTCAAGTTTCTCGGAGGTTGAAGATAATTGCAGCTTTTCAACTTGATGAAATATTTACCTGGACCAGAAATATGACCAAGAAATAGAAGTTGGCGATCCTTCTGAATTGCTCGAACAGATTTTTGGGGATGAAGTTCCAAAAGGTGTACTGTGGGACAGAGTGGCAAGAAAATTATTATTGAGACTGAAACAAAGAAAGAAACAATGACAAATCACAAACATCCTCCTCTCCAGAGAAAACTGTGATGCACAGCTTCACAAACACAAGACAAATCAATTGTGTCCTCAAAACAGTGACAGATGAGATTAGATGGTGTCTGAATATGAAACAGAAGAATATCAAGATGCCAAGGTGTGCAGTGGCACTGACTGATGCTCGCTCACCTTGGAGGAGACAATGCGGTTGTCGGGATAACGCTGAGGGATGTAAGCCTCAGCTCTTGGAGGAGGTTCTTTATGCCCAATGTACACCGTCCGAGTGTCCACCCAGATCTCCTCCCCTACACACTGACAAAGAGACAGACAAAAATGAGGCAAACAGAATGGAAAGAATTCAAGAGAAGAACAAGAATCATGGGACACAAGCACGTAAATCTTTGGCCTGTGTGGGCAGCAACAGAGCGTCGCCCTGGGGAAAGCAGCCGTCTGAGACAGCATAAAAGAAGTGATTACCATTACTAAAAGTGTTGACCATTTGCAGAAAAGTTGTGGGAGACAAAAATGCTTCAGTGCTTTAAATGTCGATATTGGAGCCAAGAACACAACTTACAAACTATTATGTTTAACGTTTCCAGTAAGATAAACATTGGATGAAAAAAGGTTAATGAAACATTTCTGTGAAATGAGCTAAATGAAACATTACATTTTGAAATGCTCAGAATCACAGCTCTAAAACTTCTGTTTAACAACAGGCACTTGGCAATGTGATCAAAATAGACATGTAGTCAGCGTCAGTAGCTGACTAAACACCCCCCTCTAAAGCTTTAGTGGAGGCAACATGACTCTGACGGACTGAAATGAAAAGAGACGTGGAAACGACTAAAGGGCAGTAAGCAACAGGAGCAGGAGACAGACTGCAAGATTCATGTCATGACATAAATAAAGTGAAAAGGGCAACAAGAATGAAAACAAAGTGTGTCTGAAAGAAAATAAAACGGATGAACACACACACACACACAGCTCAACTAAACACAGCATTTTCTTCTCTCCATGTCTTCTGCTCAAGCATTTCAATTTCTGTGATTCCACCATTCATACCTTCACATTTCTACCTCTTTTGTTCCCATCATCAGCTGGCAGCAAGTGTCAGAGTCTGACAGAGTGTGACTGCAGGACAGGGGACAGAGGAAAGCAGAGAGATTGCTTTGTGTTCGGCTGTTATCTGATCATTAATCCCTACTGATCTGTATCAACTCTCATCCCTCTGTTCCCTTTCCACTCGAAGGCTTCATCAGACTATTAGCGTGCTGGTTGGTCACGGTACATGAAGGCTTTGTCTTTATTAACAAAGTGGCTGTTTTTACATCATCATCAATCACTGATAGACACTGTATCAGACACCAGCAATGTGCAGTAGCCCACCATGTTGTGTGCTCCCTCTCCAGCAGTTAGTTTTCTGTCTGAGCTAAGGATTTATAAAAAGAGAACCGTAGCAGGCCTGCTATTTATAAAACTGGAAACTGTGCTATAAAAAGCCACAAGAGTGTTTCTTACTTTAGAAGACATTTTTTATACAGTATACATCCAAACCCTTAGGTCAACAACCCTCAGCAGCATGATGATTGTATACATTTTCATCTTAAACTTAAGGGCCTAGCATTCCTTAAAATAATAGAAATTGTCTGCTGTCTTTTATACCAATTTTAAGTTAAGAACATCTTATGGTGATAAAGGGCATTGGTTGTTTTTCTGTCAAGCCTTGAAAATTACGTTATACAATCTCGAGCAATGTTGCAAGATCTTAAGCCATCTGTCAGAGCTTGAAGAATGTTGTGGATAATTCAACGCTACTATCATACAACAAGTTTACCACTACCACAAATTTAGCTCAGTATTTATATCATAAATACTAGGGGTGTAACGCTACGTGGGTGTATTGAACCGTTTCGGTACGGCATGTTCGGTTCGATCCATGTGCATACCGAAATGGTTATTTTTCACTCATTAAGTTTTATTAACGAGAGACTATGCGCCACAGAAATAAAGTTCCTAAGTGTGTTTCAGCACGGTGCTATTATCTTGGAGCACGTGTAGCATTAGCATTAGCATCTTGTTGCGGTCTTGTGGTCAGTTTATTTTCTGTGTTTGCAGAACTATTGGAGGGACTGCCCTGATGTGGATCATGTTCAAATAAAACCCAAGTGTTGATAGTAGGCCTGTCGCGATAAACAATAAATCAAGTAATCACATGATAAATTAAAATTATCAAAACATTTTCATTTACCGGTTTTACTGTTTCTTCATGTCTCTCTCTTTCAAGACACGGCTCAACTCCGGTGCTCTTCACTGACCCCTCCTTTTCTCTTTAAAATCTGTTTTAACCGTCCAAAATAGCGTTTTTGAATTGTTAAAAGCAGCTAAGCTGAGAATCTAAGCTACAAGCTAAACCAACAGGCCGACCATAAATCTTTGTCTTGTCGAGCTCCAAAATTCACGGTGGAAACCTAAATCTTTGTCTTGTCGAGCTCCAAAATTCACGGTGGAAACCTGTGCCTTTGTGTAAAAAAGTTGTTTTTCTCTGCAACAATAAGCTGAGAACTTGTTTACTGATTTTTCTGTTAAAAGCTTTGTGTGAAAAATGCTATGCTAAAGAGCTCAAATCGCCGAGCGTCCGCCATGTCACCATGTCACGTCAAGGGCCCTCTCTCCCATTTTTCTTAAAGAGACATGCTGCACAACTATTCATCCTTTGGATCAAACTGTTTTATACTGCCATCAGGTGGTCAAAAAAGGCATTACACTCCAAACCAATTTTTTTTTTTTTTTTTTTAATTTGACAATTTTTGTCAAATTTCAAACAATTTTATCATTTATCACAATAATTTCTGAGACAATTAATCACCTAGCTAAATTTGTTATTGTGACAGGCCTAGTTAAGAGCTTCTTGGTGCTTTTGTTTTGGTTCAAACAGGATGTTTTCAAGCATCAAGTAGAAATGTATTTTATCCAAAAAAAATTTTTTTTTTGAAAAAACAAAACATATATTTCTTTGTACATTAAACAAAAGTCTAACGCTTTGGGCTCTTTTGTCAAGCTTTCGTGACATAAACCACCCAAAGCCATGATGATACATAATATAACTTCATACATGTGATAAAAAACAAACGCTCAACATGAAAATAATACATCTGAACGATAGCGTTTGTATTCTGTTGATGTCCCAGCTCCCTCTCCTGCCTGACTCGCTGTGATCCAACAGTTACATAAGTCTTTAATCCAGCTGTGCTTCTTCTCCTCTTCACTCCCTCTGCTCTCTCCTTTTTCTCCTGTCACCGTAATCTGAATTCCAAACAGCGCCTCTTTTTACCCTCTGCATGTGACGTCAGCATTACTAACATCGGCTTGAAAATGGCTCTCACAAACTTTGCCTTGTCCTAAAGGAGTTAAGGTCATTACAGGAGGTTGCACTTCGGTTCAAATACCATTTTCTTTGACATTAACAGAGGCCAGCAGGAACGGCTCAGGTCTGACACACATCTCGTGTGCTTTTGTCACCTACAGTTGGTGTCTCTCCAGTAAGGACCCAGCACCACAGGGCGCAGCAAACAGAAATAGACTGCCCTTAACAGTTTGTAGCAGTGAGTTGTCAGGTGGCAAACAGGAATGCAGCAGGCAGCACACTGGCTTTCAACACATGCCAGGGGACTCAAAGAGCTGGAAAGCCGCTGGGACCCTTTCTTAAGCCCATCAGCACGCTGGCACCTGCTGGTACTTCTTTGATCAAAGAGAGAGGTCTCCAGTCTTTCTCTTCTCTTATCACTGATTCTGTGAAAGCACAAGTTTTGTCTAAAGATGTAAATGAGGCTCATTGTGAGACTAGACCTGGGGGAAGTAAAGCTAAATATAAGAGAATCGTAGTGCAGATTGAAAATTAAAATGTTCTAGACCAGCATTCTTCCTTTTTGGATCATGACCTCATGCGATTCTCATCGTTTGCACCAGTCTGAGGCCTCACGCCACTGCTAATGTTACCAGACAAGAAAAGGCCACCATTAAGAGGGGAGCAGAAACACGTCACACACATGCCATAACCCATAGCTACTGAGAAACACATAAAAATCTCTACACAAATTAGTTCACAACTATATATCATATTACTGCTGAATGGCCATCATGAATAAAACTACTTCCTGGCATGTCCTAATGCAGGGCTGGCTGTTGTATTGGAGTGTGTAAGTGCACAAACTGAATGACGGTTTAGGCATTTTCCTTCTTTCCAACTTGAGAGAAAAAGTTAAATAAACATAAAGTAGGTTATCAAGCAACACCATATTTATTTACATAACCATTTGTTGTACTTTGTAGACTCAATATGCATATAATAAATAAACAGCATGTATCCAGAAAAAATAGCACTACCCCAGACAAAT
>JAVCKU010000150.1:18082770-18097008 GCA_032273985.1 Hypsolebias coamazonicus | reverse complement strand
AAGAAGGGGCTCAGAGCCGATCCTTGATGCACTCCCACCTCCACTTTGAAGCTATCTGTCACTCCTACAGCACATCTTACTACTGTCCTGCTGTCCTCCTGCATGTCTTGTACCAGTCTAACATTATTCTCTGTCCCTCCAGATTACCTCATGCAATACCACACCTTCTCTCTTGGCACTTTATCATATGCTTTTTCTAAATCCACAAAGACACAATGGAGTTCTTTCTGACCCTCTATGTACTTCTCTGTCAGAATTCTAAAAACAAAGACGGCATCTGTGGTGCTCTTTCTTGGCATAATTTCATGCTGCTGCTCACATATAGTCACCTCTTGGCTAAGTCTTGCTTCCACAACTCTCTCCCAGATCTTCATTGTGTGGCTCATCAACTTAACTCCTCTGTAATTGCTACAACTCTGTACATCACACTTGTTCTTAAAAATTGGCACCAGCAAACTTCTCCATTCCTCAGGCATTTTCTCACCCATGCCACTGAATAAAAACCTCACTGCCATATCTCCAAGACATTTCCAAACCTCCAGTGGTATGTCACCAGGTCCTACTGCATTTTCCTTCTTCATTCTTTTCAGGGCTTTCTCTGACTCTGACTTCACCCTCACTAATCTTTCCCATGTCCTGGTTCACAGTTTCTATGACTTCTAATCTTCTTTCTCTTTCATTCTCTTCATTCATAAGCTTCTCAAAGGTCTCCTTCCATCTTCCAGTCACACTCTCCTCACTTGTTAGAACAGTACCATTCCTATATTTAGCAAGTATAACCTGCTGCACATCCTTTCCAGCCTGATCCCTCTGTCTTGCCAATCGGTACAAGTACTTCATACCCTATTTAGTGTCCAGGCTCCCATACAACTCATCATACACCTTCTGCTTTACCTTAGTTACTTCACTATTTGTTCAACTTCCCATCTCCTTATATTCTTGCCTCCTCTCTTCAGTCCTCACACTGTCACATTTCTTCTTGGTTAACCTCTTGTTTTTGAATGGTGTCCTGCACTTCACTAGTCCACCACCAGGTTTACTTATCATCCATTATCTGGGCCGATAACACACCAGTTACCTTCCTACCTGCCTCTCTAATTACTGTTGCTATAGTAGTCCAGTCATTTGGAAGCTCTTTCTTACCACCCAGAGCCTTCAACAGCTCCTCTCCGAATTTCTCACAACATTATTCCTTCTTCGGCTTCTACCATTTGTTCTTTGGTATCTGATTTTACACTTTTTCTCTTCTTCGCAACAATAGTCATTCTACACACAACCATCTGATGCTGTCTGGCCACGCTCTCCCCTACTACAACCTTACAGTCTCCAATCTCCCTCAGGTTTCTTCTTCTACACAGAACCTAGTCGACCTGTATACAGTACTTCTTCCTCCAATCTTAAGGTCACTCTGTGTTCCTCCATCTTTTGGAAATACTGTAGGTGCTGACTACAGCTATTTCCATTCTCTTGGCAAAATCCACTACCATCTGTCCTTCCTGTTTTTTTTCCTTTACACCAAACCTACACATCATGCCCTCATGCCCTCTGTTTCCTTCACCAACATGTCCATTCAGGTCTGCTCTGATCACCACTCTTTCCTCCCTGGGAATACTCTCTTTCACTTCATCCAGATCTTTCCAAAATGTATCTTTCTCCTCCACATCACATCCAACCTGTGGAGCATAACCACTGACAATGTTTAGCATCAGACCTTCTACTTCTACCTTCAAACACATCACTCTATCTGACATTCTCTTCACCTGTACTACATTATTTGCCAACTCCTCCTTCAGGACCACCCCTACTCCATTTATCTTTCTATCCACACCATGGTAAAACGTTTGAACCCTGCTCCAATGTTTGCTGCCCTTCCACTTGGTCTCTTGGACACATAAAACATCTACCTTACTTCTCTGCATCGTCAGCCAGCTCTCTACCTTTGCCTGTCATCATCTCCACATTTTGAGTTGCAACCCTCAGTCCTACATTCTTGACTTTCCTCTTCTCCCTCTATCTCCTGATATGTTTCCCTCCTTGTGGTCTTCCATGTATAGACTATTGTATTATTGCAGTTGAGAATTCATGGAACAAAATTGCATTAAAAGTTTGATTTTGTAAATGATCTCTCGAAACAGGTAAAGGATGAACTTGGCTTCCTAGATGAACCACAGTCCCTTGACAAGATAAAAAAAATTGCTATTTGATAGGCACCTACCTAAATGAGAGAAAAGGGCTAAATAATTACAGACCATGGTGGGGAAATACTCAACCTGTCAACAAACCATCTGTCTTTGCCAATCCACCACCCAATGCACCAATAGATGATTCAGAGGATGAGCCAATGCAAATCCACAAAACCTGTTTAACTCCAGAGGAATTATAGATAGATAATGTTTCTATTGTAATAAGCCTGGACATTTATAACTTCCTGCCCTACTCATTTAAAAGGAACAACCCACCAGTAACTCAGGGTATACTGGTGGTTCATCTTCATACCTGATTACTGTTACCTGAAGTCATCTGTGTGCATAAAAACATATCCATACAGGCCTTGATGGGCAAGATTTGACTGAACAACTGCAGTTACCCATTTATATTCTTCCAAAACCCCTCACAGTTGCTTTTAATAGACAAAACCTTGCCTCTATCACACATTGGACTGGACCGTGGCAATTTCTAGTACTTTCAAAAGGTGAGCTTTTCATTTTTATCTCTCTTTTTTATGTTAACAGCTAAGAGAAAGCGCTTTTACTTCCCCCTCTGACTGTACCATTAACCTTCTGCCTTGAGCACCAGTACTTGCCAGTCCTCCCTACAAATTGTCTAACCCTGAATGAAGAACCTAGAGGCAATACATTAAGGAATCACTCTCTGCAAGTACCTGTCTGTCGACTTTTCCTCTCTGTAGGTTCTTTTTTTGAATAGAAGAATATGTCCCCATGGCCCTATATGGACTAGAGGTCTACAAATACTGTACTCTTTACCACTGATAGATAGTGTTCAAACAACTTCATTCTACCCAGGTCTTCTCTAAGCTGGATCTTCATAACTCATGCGTTATGGGAACAAATGGAAAACTGCATTCAGGGCATCCCTGGCCCATTTTGAGTATCTGGTGATACCCTTCAGCCTTACCAAAGCCCCTGCAGTTTTCCCAAGAAACATTCTGAGTGATTTTCTCAACATTTTCATGTTCCTCAGTAGCATTTTCATATTTTTGAAGGCCTACTCCTGCTTTCCATAATGAGCTTAAATGGTTTGCCAACTTTTACCACCTATTCATATCACCAATTCATAACTATAGCCAGACTGCAGCCTTCCTAAACAAACCAACTTCTACAAAGCATCCATTCTCCTGGTCAGTCAAAGTTGAGAAAGCATTTCTGAACCTTAAATCACTTCATGTTGGACCCTGTCCTTACCCACCAGGATCTGCCAAAAGGTTCGAGTTGAAGTTGATGCCTCTGATGTTAGTGTCAGAGCTATTCTTTCTCAACAACTAAACACAGATGGAAAAATATATCCATGTGCATTATTTTCTCGACAATTGTCATGAATCTATGTTAGAAGCTGAAAACACTTGGCAGTTAAGATGACTCTTGAAGAATAGATGCACTGGTTAGATAAACACCTGTTCATTAGATGGCCATATAATTAGAAATTTGCTTACATCCAGTCAGCTAAACGTTCCAACTTTTTTCAGGCCAGAAAGTTGTTGTTTTTGCTCAATTCAATTGGATTGGGAAAACTGTAGAGACAAGGCATTGGATTTAATATTGTGTGGGATGTGGGTTGGTAAGTGATGGTATAATCACTTACCACCTCACATTCAGAATTATTAAATCCAGTGCACTGTCTCTATGCCCTTTTTCCAATCTTATGTGCTTAAGACTTTTGAGAGCATTATCCCTCTGTGATGCACCATTTGAATGCAAACCACAGAACAAGGTCCTAGAACAGAACTGCCCTATCCCCAATCATCTCTCCAGCAGTTGTCTCAAATCTTGGAATGGGTCTACTCTATCAAAATCACCCATCACCCTAGTATGAATCACACCCTGAAATTTCTCTGAAGGATCTTTTGGTGACCTTCAATGAATCATGATGTCCAATATTATGTGTCACCCTGTTCTATATGAGGTTAAAGGAAGGGTGGAAACCATGTTCCATCAAGTTGTCACAAACCCATCTCTAGCCCCAGCTGTCCTTGCTCTTTGTACATCTTTGCAAACACCGAGATTGACCTACCTCTTTCAGCTGGAAACACAGTGAATCTGACTATAGTAGACTGGTTCTCTGATGGTGCACTTCATACCTTTGCTCAAACTCCCTGCTGCCTTGGAATTGCCTGATTATTGATTATGCATGTTTTTGTAATTTATGGTATTCCTTATCATTTGCAATTGTGCTCCACCATTCACATCTCAAATCTGGATGGCATTTTGCAGTACTCTGGTAGCCTCTGTCTGTCTGTCTTCTTGGTCCAATCCTCAATCAAACAGCCAAATACAGCACCTTGACCAGAATGTTCACTTTGCACTCAAATGTGTCATCAATAAGCCTTCTTCCAGTTGTACTCACCTTGCCTATAACATGACCAAAACACCTTAATGTCTTCTGCCAAAGGCCTTTTTTGCCTTTAACGTCTTCCTGAGTTACTTACCTCCATTTTATCCCATTCAGGAAACTAAAGTTGCCATCCCTTCAGTACAGTGTCACTTTTGCCACTGCTGCCAGGTGTGGTACTAAACCTAAGTTGCCAGAGTTGCCAAGTGGTCTCCAGCTACAAGTACTTGGGTGTACACCTGAATGACAACCTCCGCTGGGGCAACAAATCCACCAGCCTGATCAAGAAAGTACATCAGAAACTCTCCTCTGAGGCGAGCTGGACTGGGAAGCCCAGTCCTCACCTCCTTCTACAGATGTGCAGTTTAGAGCATACTGTGCTCCGGCATCAATGTGTGGCATGGAGGCTGCACAGCTGTATAAAGAAAAGCTTTGCAGAGAGTGGTGAAGGCTGCACAGAAGACTCTTGCAGTCAGCCTCCCCACGATCACAGACACCTACACCTCCAGATGTAGGGAGGGCCACCTGCATCATGAAGGCCCCCACTCACCCAGCACACACTTTTTGCCTCGCTCCCCTCAGGCAGAAGCTTGAGAAGCATTAAGTGCAGAACCACTAGGCTGAGGAACAGCTTCTACCCTGAGGCTGTTAGACTCATAAATCCCCAGTCAGGATAATCACTGTAATGCCACTTGATTGTTGATATGTGCTGCTGTCTATCCTTGATGCTAATCTCATGCTACTGATTTAGTTAATGTTGTTGTGTTCATTCGTACTCATCTGCTCACACAGACTCATGTTCATGCTGCTGTTGTTAGGCGCATTGGTTTGTACTATTAGTGCTCAGTATATTCTTAGTTCAGCGTATTTCATTGTTTTTCTTTACAATTTGTATTTTTGTTGGATGTAACTGGGACTCTGTGTACATAGTTTCGTTCCACCTCATGTGCTACATGTAATGTGAATGACAATAAAGACACTTTGACCTTGACCTTGACAGCAGATCCTAACCAATTCTAGCTTTTCCGTCTGTTTCTTCTCTTAACTTGTTCTGTTTCAGGGTGAGATTGAGAAGGTGGTGCTGTCATTAATGGCTGCACTTTACACACCTGTGGCTTGTTAATCTGAGGACTCCTGAGCACACTTAAGGCTGAGTTAGATCACAACTATTCATTGGATTGTTCACCATCACATGGTGCAAATAACATCAAACCCTCCTGAGAAAAGTTTTAGTGCAATCTCTTGCTTGGTATGTACCTGTGTTCCTTCAGAGAGCCCTCTGTGTGTTCCTGGGACTCCCTGATCCAGTCAACCATAAGATATTTCTGTCATTTCCTTCTGGTCTTTCCTCAGCCAAAAAAAGTTAAGCTGCTATGGTCTGCAACCTTTCGCCTCCCTCATATCTGCTTCATAAGACTACAATTTAACTTGTCTGAGTAGGAGAACACAGACTGATCTCTACAAAACTGGAATCCTCCCTAATCTGGAGACCTGTGAAGAGAATTTAAGAAACTACCCCAATCCAACACCTGTCAATATTAACTATTATCTGGAAAGTATAACTCTGGCTTTATCTTCGCAGTAGACTCAGTTTTCTTACTTCCAGTTTCTGGTCTACTTTTCAAAATAAAATGGTTTTCATTTTTATCTTGTAACTGTTCTCTCCTCAGCTAGACCTATATCCCAGATTAAAAAAAAAGCATATCCTACTAATCATGGCATTAGCACAGTGGATCACAATGTTCTTCTCAAGTTTTGTCTTTTCTTTTTTGTTTGTTTGCAAATCACAAACATCCCCAAATGTTCGTTAGCTTTAGGAAAGTGTCATTCATCTACATCCCCACATTGTGATGTTAGTTAAACATTCTGTGTTGTTTGGATTATTGTAAATCTTTTTATGATGGTTATAATCTGTCATTGCTCTGTAAACTTTTCAAAACGCTGCTCCCCATCTTCTGACAGGAAAGAAATGATGAGTGGATCTTAATACAGTGATTTTTCTGATCATTCCTGGACCCAATTTCAATATTTAAAGTTTTTTTTTATAGTTCTTTATGTTGCACCACTTTACTGTATTTGTCCAGACTTTTGCACCAGCACACACAAGCCAGAACATGTGATCCAGAAATGTTTCTTTTAAACATTAATACACCAATGGGCTCAGAAACAACAGATTGTTTTTGACGGTGGCGTCAACTTTTTGATCTTTTCCACTATCTTTAGTCTTAGTGCATAGTGATTTTTATTTTACAATCTGTTTCAATTGTTTTGTTTTGTCATTTGCATTATCTCTTTGCAGTTTGTTTTTGTTGTAAAGTAATTGCCTTTACATCTTAGCACTTTGGTCAGCTAAAGATGCGTTTATATGCGTGCTTTCAAAATAAACTACAAGTTGACTTAATGGTTTTATAAAGATCCAACACTAAAGAGAGAACAATTACTAACAGATTGGCATAGAGATTTTTATTTTAAATGCTTCTTTAGACTTTGAGGCTTGTTATTTTGGGGGAATATTTTCTTTTCGGCTACTTCTTTGTCTAATTATATCTGCTGTGAGATTAAAGATGTAGACAGACCATTTTCTATTTAAACTGCAAAATTTAAACAATGTTATTTCCAATCTTAACTTGCTCTTTTATGCATATATTTATGTAGAAATAACTTTTCTGACTATCGATTCTGTGACATTGTGCATTGAGTATTTATTTAGATTAAACAAATGTATTTATCTATTTGTTTTATTGTTTTTAAAAAAATGTTTTAAAAGATGCAGCAGTCTGTCTCCTCCCAAAATCAAAGATGGCAAAGCAGGAGGAGCAAACATCTGGAAGCGTTTCTAAAAGTAAGTTCGAGGAGGATGTGCTGAGGGACGCTGGACCCAGGACCGAGTAAAATCCGCCTTGATTAAGACCCTGTCACACTTTCATTCATTAATGAACACCACACCCCCTCCCCCCAAAACGCCTTGCACAGACTCATTATCTTTTTGCTTTACACCCCAAAACTCCGGGATCCCGTGAAGTGGCATGGTTTTGTGTGGTCCTCTGTTTTCATCTGACGGGTTACCCCTCGGTGCACCCACCCCTCCTCGCACCTGCGCCGCTCCCAGGGACCTGCAGGAATGCGCTCGGGCTTGTAATCGCCTTTGTGGGGGCCATTGAGTTATACGGATGAGTGAAACTTCCCAACCTCACAGCGCGCTGGCCGCTCAATGGGACTCAGCGTGGGGCGACTCTCCAACCTGCGGACGCTGCCAAATTCCAACAGAGGCTGCTCCACAATCACTCCCACACAGACCCCCACGACACACAGTGCCAGGGACCGGATGGTAGTGGTGTGCACGGGGGTTTGGGATATGTTTGTGGTTCAAAAAATAAAAAATAATAAAGAAAACAATGCAAAACTTGACATAAGGGGGCCACTTTTTGCGTCAGTTTGGCACAAAAAAGCGCAATCATTGGAGATTGTTAACTTCAAAGCAGGTTAATGATGTGGAGCAAAGACTGAAATGTCAAAAATGTATTAAAAAAAACTCCACAGGTTGCAGCAAAAAAAAAAAAAAAAAGCAATCTGACAAAACAAAAAGATCTAAAATAAAACAGCTACAGAGCTGTCGTGCTTTCTGTTGGAGGAGGGAAGGGAAGAAATAAAAAAAAAAGTTTGGAAATAAATCAGTTTTTTCCCTCAACTTTTTGCTTCAGCCGTGCTGCTGCTGCGTTTCGGCGCATTAGGTCTGCGCGCCGGCGTGCGCGCGCCGTGCGGCTGCGGGTTATAGATGGAGAGCAACACTGCAGGATTAAGAGGCAGCAAGATTGTTAAACATGTCAACGTGTAATAGCACGATAAGGCCCTTCCGAGGAATTCATTGGCCCAGCTGCTTTTCTCGATTCCGCGCTAATCTCGCCCGGCACATTCGCTCTGTGCAATCTGTCTCCATAATCTTCTGTGACAGAGAGCGCGCGACAAGAGCAGGCTGCTTGGTAATTTTTTTTTTTTTTTTTTTTTTTTAGGAAGAGAGGAGGGGGAGACGCGGAGAAAATATGCAGAGGCGTGATAAAGTGACGCTAATTATCCCCATTTAGGACAGGGAGTGCAAGGGATCGGGGCTGTGCGAACATGATGTGGCCTCGCAGCTCGGAATATATCGGGGGCTACAAGATAAGAGCATCGTGCATGCGGAGGAGAGATTTATTGGCCGGTCAGCTATAAACACAGAGGCGGCGCGCGCGCGCGCACTCATGCCCGAGCTGCACTAACCTGTTCCGCCGCATACACTGAAGAGCTATTGCACCCTGCACCCCCTCCTGCACCCCCTCTTCCACCTCAAGGTGTAATTTATGCGGGTTAAATTTGCCAGAACGCTCCCTCTTTGAGCCTGGCGATGCGCCGTGACGCGCTCCGCCTTTCACTGCTAATCCGCATCTCTTCACATCAGCAGATGAGACTCAACCCCTCCCTCACCCCCCCTTTTAGCCTCAAGGTGTAGAGATGTCTCAGATGCATTTGTTTTATTTGATTATCTTCCTTCTTTTTCTGTTGGAGTTGAAGAAAAACTTGTTCCCTACACAGATGAACCCAACGCGCAACCCAAACGAGTCATTGTGAGCTTTTAATTGGCGAGCGCGCGTGCATCAGTGTGAACTATAGGCCCTTTTAACTATGTATTTGAGAATTGATTTTTAAAATGCATAAAGTCACCCTCATTTGCATGTGTATGACTATTAGCGGGTATATCTGTGAGCCCGCGCAGATCATAACTGTCAAAGCAGCTGTCAAAGATGAAATCATCTTCGTAAATTACCTTTAAGAGGATTGAAACCTTTGCTAAATTTGCCCTTTTTTCTTGTGCTCTCAAGAGAATTAAAACTCCTAATCTAAAATCAAGCATGCGTGAAGGAGCGCAGCTTCTTCCCAGATGTTTTACTCTCAGACGCGCAATAATATCTGCAACTTTTTTTAAATGTTTGAACGTGAAACAAAAGGACATAAAATGTTCTGTTGTTTCTGACACGAACTGCAGGTTTTGTCTGAGGAACATCAGGTGATTTTCGTGGCTCGTGCAGTTTATTTCCTGTGACTGTTTTCAATCTTTTGGCTGCAGAAAGTGTTAAGGCAAACAGACATAATGAGGAGGATGTGAAAAACTACAACAGGTCAAATGTTAACTGTTGGAAAATATTGCGCTCATGAAGGAGGTTTTTTTTTTCATAAATGCACATTTTTTAAGACATTTTACGCATTTTTTAAAAAATCAGCCTGCTGGGCCCATGCATTGATTTTAGTTCGGTTTATGTGCAGAAACGTGCAAATCAAAGTATCTATACATCCAATATTTTATACAAGACAAATCAATGATTCAAGTCAATTTGTGATTTTGAGGATTTTCTTAAAATCAGACGTTTTGTGTCTGGATTATTTTGTTTTCTAAACAAACAAACAAAAAGTTAAATTTCATCACAGCTTTAAAAGAGATTTCACAAAACCTAATAATGCATGTTTTACTATGAATATTAATTAAAAAGTTAAGACTTAAATTTGCAAGTAAACATTTGTTACAGGTTGCACATTTTTTTTGGCTCAAAGCTTAAAATGAAAGGACTTTTAACAAGTGGGAAATTAGCATAATTATTAATATTATACAAATGTGCTGTAAAAGGAAAAAAATGAATAATTATATAGTGCTTTTATTGACATAAACACTTTATGCCATTTAAAGCCGAGCAAGAAAATGAGAAAACGGCAATAAACAAAACCTTACTCCTGGAAACGAATGAAAATTTAAAGAATATTAACAGGTGGTTTATTATATGAGGCCTGTTTGTTTCTATCAGATTATGTTGTAGGGATTAAAATAATTATAAAGAAAACTGAAGATATAAACTTTAAAAAAATTAAAAGGGATCAATCATATTTCAGCTCAAGCAATTGGGTGAAAAATATGCAAAATAAATTTAACAACACATTATGTAAAAAATTCTCCTATTTGGACGCGCAAACCCACTGACTGTATTTAAAGCTGAAGGGCCAGGATCAGCAGCAATATCCAAAACAAAATGTAATCATATTTCTTAATAATCTGATGGGTCAGGTGATCATTTTGTGTCCGACAACGTGGAAAAACCATTAAGCATTGCGAAAAGAACCAACCCAAGACGTGTTTGTTTGTTTCTTAGGAATCAAAGCAACATCTCGTGAGATTTATTCAGTTCTTGTTCATTTCAGCACTTTTCTCGCAGAAAAGCGCTTTGAGTTACAACAGCGGCTGCTCCGTCATTAATAAAACTATTCACAATTTACAATAATAATAATTAGAGCGTTACAATAAAAAGGAGATGAGCAAAAATTTTTTTTGAAGACAGCAAATGAACACATTTAACGGTGACCCCCTCGCCCCCATGTCTTTTAAAGCACTTTCTTCTGATTATGACACCGTCATATTCTAACTTACAAGACCCCCCACCCCCCCCACCCAAAAAAAAAAAAAAAAAAAAAGTATGAGATAATTTAAGAAAATACACCCCCTCCCCCCGGTGTCCCCTTGAACTAAATGGACAAACAGATCTCAGCTTCACTGGTTATTTATCAATAATAATAATAATAATAATAATAATAATTAAAAAGAAAAAGCCGAGAGGATTTAGTTATTTGACCTTCATTTACATGTTCATAAACATTCTGTACAAAAATGCAAGGAGCTCTCGGGAGCGAAGTGATTTAGAAAAGAGGTAAATATTTGGTTTCGTGTTGGTTCTGGGGGCGGGGGGGTTAAATGTGCGTGAGCGGGACGGTGCCGGTGACTCCCGCCGCTGCGCTCTGGTAGTGCTGCGGCAGCGCGTGCAGTCTGCTCTGCATGGACGGGTCCCCCGGCTCCCCGCTCGGTAAATACATGCTTATCATCTCCCTCAAGTCTCCGGGGCAGGGGCCCCGTGCGTGTGTGCTGCTCACGGGGGGGCTTACGCTCGGCTCCGACTTCACCAGCGACCCTAACGTCCCCATGGCGGCCGAGGAGGAGACGCCGGAGCCCTGGTGCTGCGTGTAGGCGATCCCGCCGTAGCTGGACGGAGAGGCGCTCATGTAGCCCTGCGAGTTCGACATGGGGCTGTACTGCAGCGCCGTCATGTCGTAGCGGTGCATGGGCTGCGGGTTGTGCGCGTGGTGGTGGTGGGAGTGGTGGTGGTGGTGCGCGCCGCCGCCGGGGTGCTGGCTGTAGGCGAGCTGCGCCTCCTGCATCATCGCCGCGGCCGCAGCGGCGGCGGCCACTTGCCCCGAGTACGCGCCGTTCGCCCAGCCGTTCATGTGCGCGTAGCCGGAGCTGGCGGAGCCTCCGTGACCCCCGGGGCTCTCTAACCTCTGTCCGACCCCGGATGAGCTCATACCCACGCTCAAACCCACTCCCCCGCCGGCGCTGGGTCCAGACAGCAGCCCCCCCGCCAGCGAGTACTTGTCCTTCTTGAGCAGGGTCTTGGTCTTCCGCCGGGGCCGGTACTTGTAATCCGGGTGCTCCTTCATGTGCATGGCCCTCAAACGCTTGGCCTCGTCGATGAAGGGCCGCTTCTCCGCCTCGGACATCACCTTCCACTCGGCCCCCAGCCGCTTGCTGATCTCCGAGTTGTGCATCTTGGGGTTCTCCTGCGCCATCTTCCTGCGCTGCCCGCGCGACCACACCATGAACGCGTTCATTGGTCTCTTCACGCGCTCCTGGCTCGCCTTGTTGGCGCCGCTGCTCGGCCCCGTGCTCGTGTTCGTCTGGGGGCCGGGGGAGTGGAGGTCAGTTTCCATCATCATGCTATACATTCACCCGGTTTTTAAACTTCACCACCACCAGAGAAGAAGAAGAAGAAAGAAGAGGACAAACAGTTCAGGAGCGCACGAGCTCGAGGAGGCTGGGACGACTCTTCTCACCCCAAAACGAAACAAAGATGAAAATTAATCCGAGAAGGCATATGAGATGTTCTCCAAGCGGGGGGGGGTTTCACGTGCTCTTCTGCTGCGTGGCTTCACATCCAGAGACAAAATTGACGCATTTGAGCCACTTTCCCTGTTTGAGTTGAGAAGTTGGTGGAAGCGGCGGCCATGTGACGCGCACTGACAGCGGTTAAATGAGCCACGAGCGTCCAATGGGGCTGGAGCAGCGGAGTGATTTGCATGGAGTTTGGTCAGGTGACTAAAGGAGCACGGAGGAAGAGCACACCGGAGGAGGAGGAGGAGGAGGAAGAGGAGGAGGATCAGTCCCACAAATAGCAGCGAGGCATTTGAAATGTTTCAAACGAGCTCTCAGAGACTTGAACAACAAAAAATAAGTAAGATTTGTTCAGCCTGCGTTTCATCTCGTGTTTACAACGAGTCCAACTGCAAGAGGAACATGAAAGAAGAATGTCCATTCATGGCCTAGAACTTTTAAAGCGCTCCAAAAACGTCATTTTTGAATTCTCTGGTCTCACCTGCAGCTTTAAAATCATCCAAAAAAGATTCTGTTTATTACAGGTTTTCATGATGAACCATCGTCTTTAAAATGAATAAAAACGTCCGTTTCTCCTCTGTGGTCCTCATCATTGAGGTGTGAAGACACACGTCGCACAATCCACGCGCACTCAAAGCAGAAAGTGACGTACGATTTTTAAAGAGTTCCAAAAGGAGACGTGCGTAAAGATGGATGGGCATTTAACGAGCTGCGGGGGAACGCGCCGTGATCGCCGTCTACTGGTGATGGGAATGGACACCCCCCCACCCCCCACCCCAAATCCCCCACTAAAATATTATTTTACTTTTACGCAGCTGTTGATTTTTTATTTAACATCCCGTGAAGGAGCCGGGTTGTTGACCGAGAGAGAGAAGAGCAGTGCGCGCGCGGCTTTGAGTCCGCGCATAAATAATCCACATTTCACAGCTGACCTCCCCTGAAAAGCTCCAATCAGCCTCTAATTGAAAGGGAAAACGAAATTCCACTTCCCCGTGGCGAGACTAACCATTTAATCATTCTTTGCTGCGTCTTTTCTTCTTTCATTTTAATTAGTTGGGTTTGATATCACTCTTTTTTTTTTTTTAGGCTGGAGGAACAGATCCGCGGGTTTTTGTTTAATAAAGGATGTGCTGGTCAATAAAACGTCTCCATGTGGCTGAAGGCCCGAGGAGGGTGATCATGTAATGATGAGGGAGGCGCACCCGCGGCTGAGTCAGTGGAGGCATCACGAGAAACTAAAGAACAGGTAATAAAGGTGATGGTGATCAAAACAAACACTATTAGAAATGAATTAAAATGAACATTTTATTAAGCCGTTGTAATTAAAAAAAAAAAGTATTTACAAATGTAAGCAAAAGTGAAAATTCGGCTTTAAAAAATAAAATTGTAATGATTAATTTTTTTTAATTTTCAGAATATTTTGGTCCTCGTATTTATAAATTCAAATTACGCAGCTATTTCCAGAAATCACATATTTAAACCAAAAATAAGAAGTTTTTAAAAATAAATCTGTAACATTAATGATGTTTTCATCATGATTGTTGTTTTTTACTCTCCCTGTTGAGAGGATTTAGAGTTTGTGCAGAGAGGATTAGCCTTTACATTGACACTTGGACCCGGGTGCCCCCCACCCCCCACACCCCTCCCGTTCACTTTCTCTGTCAAACCCACCCCCACCTCCTCCTTTAACAAACCTCTTTTCAAACCGAGTC
>JAVCKU010000150.1:17879995-17890045 GCA_032273985.1 Hypsolebias coamazonicus | reverse complement strand
TATATTTTTTATAGAAAAGTCACATGCTGAAACTTTAAGTTTGCTTTTGAATGAATATATCAGCTTTTATAAATTTTCAAAGCTACATAACAAATAAATCAGACATTCAGTGGCATAACTTCATGTGTTTCAACAATAAAATTACACAACTGTTAAATTAGAAGCAGTTTCATCACATGCCAAGTCTGAAAACACTGAAGTGGCAAAACACTCTTCATAAGTCTGAATTCAACATCAAGGATAACCATATACAGTAGTTGCACAATGGTTTCAGTAAAGTAGATATAAACCTAAAAAGTTACATAAATTGATATTAGTTACAAATTTATTATTTGTGATTTAAATAGCCAAATTTTATAACTAATGGTATGGCAGACATCTTCTCCCGCACCCAATCACTTCTCACTTTCTTCCAGTGTTGCCAGATAGAGTTGAGGTTTTCCAGCCCAAAAAATGTAAAAAATCGCCACATCACACAAAAATTGGCCAAATCAATATATTGTTACAGTATATTTACTGTTTGAACATGAACGCACATCAGTACAAACCAAGGTAATTTAACAATATGTGGCAAAATGCAACAATCCAACAAAAATCTTCCCAGAGTTCCCAGCAAAATCAGATTGAAAACTGACCAACTGGCAGTAAACCGCCCAGTCTGGCCACACTGGGAGTGATGCATGAGTGAAAGGGGGTGGACGTGACAGCGGTAACAAAACATGTATTTAGCAATGAGTCACATTATCTCTTAGATTTGAACCAGTAAGTTTTGCTTCCAATAAAAACAAAGATGTTAACAAATAAACTGGACAATGTTCTGGCAATTTAGTGATATTTCCATAGTTGTGGTCTTGACAGATCTTGAAATAAAATCCTGAGTCTTCAATGTTCGAGACCGAGACAAGACCGAGACCATCAAAAAGTGGTCTTGAGACCGGTCTTAAGACCAAGACCAGTCTTGAGGACTACAGCACTACCCTGGGTCAAATCCTTTTAGTATAAAGTAAAAGGCAGGGGACGAAGACCTGTATTCATTTTGAATCTAGACAGTAAGGATTGCATATGAAAAGTGCTAGAGCCTGACATACTTTTTATGAGCTATAAATCAGTTTTAATGTTTCTATTTTTCAGACATCTTCTCAGCCGTGCTCTCCTCCAATCTCGCCCATCTCCAAATCTGCATCAACCAAATCTCCACTCTCAACCCCATTCAGTCCGTTTCCTGTACCCACCAGCTCCTCCACATCTGCTGCTGAGCTTCCGTCAGACTTCAGCTCGCCAGCTGAATTCTCTGCCTCGTTAGACACCTCTGCTGCACGCCACAGGCTGTCCATCAAACCCAGAAATCAGAGGGCCAGCACGAAGAAGAAAGCCTCATCTGTGGTGAGGAACTGTGGCGGTTTCTTAAATGCTTGTGATGATGCAAAATGGCAAAATGGTAACCAATTTCTTTTGTTGTCAGACTCAGCCTGGGTCTCCTTTACACATTCTAAAAACCACTGACCAGTTTGAGTTTGTGGAAGAGCAGAAGGAGCAGCTGGTTGCTCAAGAGGAAGGAGCAGAAGGGACCGAGAAAGAGACGGTGGACGCGTCTCAGCATCTTTTGTTAAAATCTGCACAACTGACGTCAGTCGCATCCGAGGCAGCACTAAAAGTATGCAGCCATCAGGAGCACGAGACATCAGCCTCCCAGATACATCAGGTCAAACCTCTCAGGCGGGCGGGTACAGCTCCCGCTAAACGTCCACACTCATCTTTCATAGAGTCAGAAGTTAAGGGAGAAGAGAGGGGAGCAGAGGAGACCGAGGGCGAGAAGGTAAACGTTTCTCAGCATCTTTCTTTAAAATCTGCAAAGCTGCCATCAGTCACATCCGAGGCAGCGCCAAAAGTATCCACCCAACAGGAGCACGAGTCAGTAGCCTCCCAAATGGTCAAACCTCTCAGGTGGGTGGGCACAGCGCCCACTAAACGGCCGCACTCGTCTTTCATAGAGTCAGAAATAAAAGACAAACGTGAGTGGGGTTTGGAAATACAAGCAACGTCTGACAAGAAGACTGAAGTTTCTCCCGAGCAGCTCCCCACGCTCAGCTCAGTGGCGGCATCCAGGCCTTCTTTTGTTCAACAGCAGCTTCATGGTGAGGAGGACACTACGAGAGGAATAAAGAAATCCCCCCCAGGATCGGGCTCATTCCCTTTGCCTTTCAGCACTGTCAGAAGCGAGGAGGAAGAACGGCCACGTTCAGGCAGTTTCGGAGAACTCCTGGAACAGATCGAAGCCATGAGTAAAACAACAAGGGCACCAGAGAAGGAAAAAGAAGAACCGAAAATCATGCAGCTCAAAGGGAGCCCCTTCGCTGCAGAAAGAATGAAACCAGAGGGATCTCCATCCAGAGCTCCAGCTGTTCTGTGGGACAGAAAGCCCAGCCTCAAAAAGGCAGAACCAGCCAGAAACATCCCCCAAGAAACAGCTGCTGGGGAGACAGAGGAAATGGAAAGCACATCCAAAGGCTCCGGCATTCTGTGGGACAGAAAGGCCAGCCTCAAAAAAGCTACACCAGCTAAAAACGCACCCCCAGTAAGAGCCAGCTTGGAAGCTGGGGAGGTGGAGAGCAGAGAGGAGCAGGTGGATGTGGCAGAGGAAGCAAAGGAGGAGGAGGAGGGGAAAATGGCGTTTGGCGTTAAGCTGCGCTCTACATCGCTGTCACTTAAATTTCGATCTGAAACCTCTTCCAGTCGCTACTCAAAGCTGTCCGACGACCTGTGTGACATCAAG
This sequence comes from Hypsolebias coamazonicus, assembly GCA_032273985.1. Taxonomy (NCBI): domain Eukaryota; kingdom Metazoa; phylum Chordata; class Actinopteri; order Cyprinodontiformes; family Rivulidae; genus Hypsolebias; species Hypsolebias coamazonicus. The sequence continues at coordinate 17,887,272 of JAVCKU010000150.1, read as the reverse complement.
ACACGGCAGGAAATGGGCGACCTCACAAGTCGAACGCCTGAAAGCGTGTCAGTGAACACAGCTTGTGCTCTCCATCCAAAAGGTGAGTTTTTGATGGCTTTTAAGTTTATTCCAGAAATTATTTTTAAAAATGTACATAACTGTGGAAATTAGACAAAATGCATATATAAAGATAGAAAACAGCAAAAAAAACATAAGAAAATGTGTGTTTGGTGGCATATGTCTTTGTTGTGACCATGCTTCTTTGTAATGAATTTTACACTGTTGAAAGCCTGATAATTTTTCCTCAGTGGTGCCACGTTTGTAAGGAAAAAAGCATCTGTGCAGCAGAGCTAAGTATGTGGGTTTGCCCATGAAAAACTTGTCAATACACAACAGTTCATTCTGCTATTAATAATTGTTAGGAGTTTCTGGTACCACATTTGTTGGCAGCTAGGTGCCTGGTTGTCTGCACCTGCATGAACCCTGCTACATCAGAGTCAGAGTCAGAGATCTTTATTGGTCATTTGCATCAAATGTAGTACATGTAGTAGAATGAAATTGTGTACACAGGGTCCCAGTTACATCGAACAATAGCAAAAATATAAAGTGCAAATAAGAAACAGTAAATAGAGATCTTGGATATAAACTAAGATTTACGCTAAACGAACGCCCGTGGTAGCCTACGCTCAAAGATCTAAGATATACGCCAGTCAGTGCAAAACAATACACCGAACAACAGCCGCACGATCCTCACAAGTTCTGTTCGGCTATGTTTAACACGCTTAATGTGAGCACTAACATAAACTAAACTAACATAAACTGGGATTTATTCAAAGCATTCAACAAAAATACAGAAACAAGGCACCAAAAAGTGAAAAAGACATAAATCTACAGCAGCATGGTCCTATTAGCAGAGTGGTTCTGATGACAGTGAGGTTTTCTTAGCAACATGGTCCCGTTGGCACCATGGTACTATTAGCGGCGTGGTTTGGTTAGCGGCATGGTCTTGTTAGCAGGTCCCTTCAGTAGCATGATGATAAGAAGGACCACAGCAGCTGCTTCCCAGACTGCCCTCCAGAACTGGGTCTGGCAGACGGAGAACATCCAGGTTTCCCAGTGGAACCAAACGGATCCGTAGAGTTCGGTCCATGCAGGCAGATGGAGGATCATGATATATTTGAGTCCCCTCGTACCATCTCCAAATTGAAAGCCACATTCCAAAGAATCGGGGATGTTGGAGACAGTCATGAAGTGGACATCTTGGGAGAGGAGATTTTGTAACCAGTTGTAGTCCCACATCACCACAGTGTGGGACCGAACTCTAAACTTCAATATGACAACATTCTCCCCAATAGAGTGAGGTTTTTCAGAGACTGCCTCTGGAATTTAGGAGTGGATCGGATGGAATGGCCTGCCTGCAGTCCTGACCTCTCAGCCCCACCTCAGACCTCACCGGTGGGCTTGATGTTTGTTGGCACAATATTGGCTGAGTTACGACAAATGTTGGCATAAAAAATGGAATGCTATCCCACAGCAGTGTGTGACCAAGCTGGTGAGCAACATGAAGAAGAGATGTCAGACTCTTGTGGTTGTGTATGGTTCTTCCACATGCTACTGAGGCCCATTTGTTAAATTATTATTAAAATTATTATTATTAAAATTATTTTACATACCGGTAATTGTTAAACTGCCACTATGTCCTGTTTCTTCAGCCTTTAATCATCCAATAAACACCATCAAACAACAGTCAGCATAAGCTTTTTCATATCGATTGAGAAGATTTTAGCTTTTCATTGGCACAAGCTACATACTCCACTCTGCTGCTCAACCCATGAATGTAGTTTCTTTACAAATGTTGCACAATTTAAGGGGACTTAATCAGGCTTTGGATTGGTATACCATTAATTGCCAAGAAGTATAGTTACAAAAAACCATCAGTCAAATATACATTGAAGTGTACCTTCATACTTCAGTGCCTTGTAGAGTTAAACATTATACAGGTATTTGTGCTGCTATGTCTTTGAATCAAGCCAAGTCCCTCTTGGTAAATAATCAGTCTAGAAAAATGAGACTTATGCTAATCACAGATGAACTTTGCACTCATTAAAAGACTGCTCAGTTATTTTGACTGGTTCCATTGATAATTTCTAACAGACTTGTGGCACTCCTTTAGATCCAGCCCCATCTGGTGTGGCCCTCTCTGTCAAGCATAACACTTTGCTGATCGACGGTCCTCCCACCACGACCGCAAAAGTTCAAACAGCTCCTGCAAACGACAAAGAAGCAGAAACCACTCCCCAGCAGCCTCAGCCCCCATCATCCTCATCAGAGGTGTCCTGGATGAGTCTGGCCATGGAAAAAACCAAGAGCCTCCAGCAGCTTTTCACCAGCAGATTTCCAAGAGATTTTACAGGCTTACAAACCGCTGCTCGACCACAAGCGCAGGCGCATCCTAAAACTCAAACAGAAACGAAAGCAATGACAGGAACAATGACTGGGCCTCAAGCGCAAACAGAAAATGTTCAGCAAAGTTCAATCCAGCCACCAGCGGATACGATGAAAGAAGAATTAGTTCAAACAAGCAGTCAAGAGCAGATTGTTAAACCATCAGCAGTGGCAATGCAGCAGAAGCTGATACGCGTTGAATCGCAGTCCTCCAAGCAACCAAATGAAGGCCAGTTCCAGTCCAACACATCTCAGACTGCGTCTCAGACTGGTCAGAGCGTCACCTGGACAACCCAGTCTCCTTTACGCTCTCATTCACAAACAGCGACCACATCTCAGCCTTCACAGGGGAGCACGCCCCAGTCTTTTGCGCCGTCATCCTCAGGCCAACACCAACCGTCCTGGAGTAATCGAGGTTTCCAGCCTGCCGCCCAGATCAAGTCTTCAGCTCAGACGTCAGAGTCCCCAGAGACACCAGTTCCTTCTTCCGACTCTTCTTTGAACAAAGAGAGTCCATCGCTGTTTCCTAGACGAACAATCTGGACTGGCTCGGTGGCAGACAGGGCTGCATTTTTGGAAAAACGAGCAGAGTGGACAGCGCCACCGTCGTTCAAAGGGGTTTGTAATACTTTGTAATTGTATCTCAGCAGTGTTTCCAGTACTGTTTGGCTTCCTATTTCACAATGATCCTCATTCTAAATAGGCACTAAATGTTCAAATTAAAACCTTCCAAATGACATCAGTTTTGTACATCGCTATGACTTAAACGCGCCGCTGTTTTAAATTATTTAATCTAGAAAAACTAAACATATGTAACATTTGAAGAATTAATTTTTTTTTATTTAACCAATGTTACCTTTAAAATGTTGAGATTTTTTTAAAGAGGGTTTCTCTAGAAACGTTCTGAATAATTAGTATCTTACCTGTTGTAGATGCCGTTTTAATTACCGACACCTCTGTTTGGAGAAATATAATTTAATTCTGACCAGATTGATGAGCTAATTGTCTACTCCCATCTGGACCAATCATAAAGTGAATTGCTTCAGTCTTAAAACAACTTCAGTTTCAAACATTTCATAACTTTTTTTATGTGAATCTTATTTTTAAAACACTTGTACTTGTGAGAATTTTGCGTTAAATGGCTATGTAATTGCATGGTGACATTATATCACTTAAATGACATTGCAGTTAGATTATTTAATTAGATAATATTATTAGATGATATTCCTTCAGGAAGTGCTCCAAACTGCAAAGGAAGTGCTACAGCTGCTGCTATTTGTGCTGATGTCTATGCACGGTGAATAAACATGTAATGTGAAGTTGACAGCAATGTCCCAACCTGTGGGTTTACATGAACACACTGATAGTTTTCAGACTGAAGTTGCTGCTTTTTAATATTTGCTTGTTGCCTTTGGTGTTAATTTTTTAAATTAAATATAGCATTCCTTTGCATTGCTTTGCTGATGATGTTCAGTTGTATCTGTCCATTAAGTTAGATGGGGTCACTCCCCCTTAAACCATTCTTAAACTGTCTGAATGATGTTAAAGTCTGGTTGAAACTACATTTCCTGAATCTAAATGAAGATAAACCTTCAGTCAGCAGCTTTGGTAAATGTAACAGCCTTGACACTCTTGGCCTCATACAGCCACTCCTCTGTCAGGAATCTGGGGATTGTTTTCAATGGTGCTTTTGAATTAGACGGATAAATGCAGTTGTGAAATCCAGTTTCTTCCAACCAAAACTCATTGCTAAGGTGAACTCCCTTTCAGAGACCTTGAAAAGGTGATTCATGCTTTTATTACCTCTCATGTGGGTTTGTTTGTTGGTTTAGATAAATCACCTCTGCATCGCTTGCATCCAGAACGCAGCAGCTCGTCTTTTAACAGCAACTAAAAACATAAATACATAACCCTTGTCCACTTCAGGGTTGATTTTAACATTGCTTGTTTTTAAAGTCTTAAAAGGTCTGGCCCCATCATATTTATGTGATCTTCTTAACATCTACACTCCAGTAAGAGCACTCTGGTCTATCTCTAAGAAGTCCCCAGATCCAAACTGATCGGGCTTTTTTCAGCTTCTGCTCCAAAACTGTGGAACAGTTTTTGTGATAATTTAAAAACCACTGGAACTGTTGAGACTTTTAAACCTTTGCTCAAGACTCATCTTTTTCCCTTGGCATTTGATCCATGCAGAGTCTGAGAAGCTGTTAGAGCTGCTTTTGTTGTTGCTGTCTGTTGTATTTTATTAACTTTTTTGTTTCCTTGGTGAAACAAGACATATTTTATTGTTCTTTTTTTCTTGTTTTCATTTTAACTTGACAAAAATGTAAAGCACTTTGGTAAAATGTTTATTCATGTGCTACATGAATAAACTGACATTGACATTACCAAGATACCAGCAATCTGTTTAGTATTTAGCTCATCAATTCAGTCAGAATTAAACTTTTTCTCCAAATGGAGGGCATTGAAAGAGCTATCTATAACAGATAAGATTGTTATTGTTCATGTCATTTCCACAGAACCCCACTTCAAAAGAACTAAACCAGGGCTATTCAACTGGTGGCTCTGGGGCCACATCAGGCCCACGGGTGAACCCAGTTCAGCCCACAATGGGTTCATTTTTAAATAAAACTAGATTTTAAACCATAAAACAAACTTACTGAATGACAATAACTGCTGGATGTTTGGCCCCTGAGCTCTTGGCTTTCTGTAACTGTGGCCCCTGAGCAGTGTAGTTGAACAGCCCTGATCTAAACTCTCCCTTTGTTTCACACAGATGCACATCAAGTTGCTAAAAATAGTTATTAGTGAGATATTAGATAAACTTCTACACTCAGTGATATGATAATTAGGCAATATGGTAATCCTTTTTCAACAGCAACATAATTATTTTTGTTTATTCTCAAATACAAACAAAACATTACTATTGTTATTATTATGTTTTCTATAATTTTAGCATTTCAAGAATATTGCTTTTATCCTTTAACAATGATTTTTTTTTTTCCCCAGGTGGACCAAAGGAACCCCCAAACAGCTGTGCAGACGTCAGGTGACACCCCCATCTCAGCAAAACCTCCAGCTGCAAGCAAAGACGTGGTGGCAGAGATCAGACAAGGGGTCAAATCTGAAGGTGTGTGGACTCACAAGTTACCATTATAGCACATAAACATTCTGATACCTCAAGAACGTCAATGTAGGGTATTTATTTGTGCACTTGTGGATTTCATTAGAATCAAGCCCCATCAGAGTACCAGAAAAGGCTCGTGAGGACAAATGGCCGAGAAAGAACGTGGAGTCGCCCTCATCTCCATCGTCACTGCTCACACGGCCATCAGTGCTGCAGTCTGACAGCAAGCAGCCGACCTGGATGGAGCTGGCCAAGAGAAAGTCAATGGCCTGGAGCGATAAGACCATGGACTAAACAGGAAACAAATACACTGATTTAAGCAGCAGACTGAGAGAAAAACACTTCTTTTATCAAGATAACGTGTTAAATGTTGGGTGAGGAGACAAAAACTATTGATCACAACCTGTGGTAAATTATAAATTTGTTTTATTTTTATTCCATTGTTAAAAGGTTTTTATTAAGGGACTGAAAACGAAAAAGTATAAACTGAATTTTTAATTCAATTCAGAGTGTAGATGTTTTTTGTATAATCTGTAAAGTGATTCTGCATTTCCCTGCTGCAAACAATTAATGTTTAGCAATAAAGTTTAAATTTGTGTTTGTTAAATAACCAAATTACATATGAACGGTTGTACATGAAAAGAAAAGCGAAACAAAATATATATCTATATAGCGTACATATTTTATTTTATTGTATTGTGCAATATGTAAATATAAAATAAAAGAGATATACAGAATAAGGTCTAAATTTTGAATATGAATCAGTTGTTCACTAAATTTGTCATACAGGCCAGATATAGTTATTGTCTCAGGATCAACATTATCAGTACAAATAATACACTCTTGCTTTTTATATTTTTTATTATTATTGATGATCTTGACCTGATTAAATATCCTTTTTAAATCCAAAGATTTGGGCTGAATGATGTTTAACTGCATTCGTTTCAGGTTCTTGATATTCTGTCCATTAACATTCTCTAATAATTTGAAATCTGAATACAACAAAGCTGTTATCAGTGTTAATAATACTGCACAAGTTTTAGTAAGCCAATATGTATGTTAAGGAAAAGGCCAGTTAGCTCCATGATAATGTTTTTACATTTCTTACTGTATAAGAACTGATGGACTGAGACATCTCATTCTTTCAGTTTCAATCAACAAGTTCAGTAAATGACCACACAGAGAAGATTTTAGTTATAGATGGGTCACAAGTGGTTAACTTTTTTATTTATCACTGTAATCAATTCATTTATTACACATGTGACTTAATACAAACTATTAAAACAATACCCCAAATAGCATTTAATTAATTATTTTTTTACATCAGATGGTTTGATTTGTCACAATATATATTAAAAAAAGTAAATATAAATAAATTGCAATGATTTTAACAATTCAGTCAAACTTCAGCAGCACCTCCCATCAATAATCAATGGCACTCTAATGATGTGTCAAAATGTCTGCCCTGAAACAGACCTGGGGGGTGGAGGGCTCGATCAGATAGCAGAAGGCAACCACCTCCAGAGAGTGTCTCGTCAGTCATGTTGGAAAATGAAATTCAAGGATTCAGGGTTCAAAATTTGTCATTCACACCCCATGTGGTACATGTGGTGGAATGAAATCATGCATACAGGGTCCCAGTTACATCCAACAATAAAATGTAAAAGAAAAACAATAATAACATATAAGATATGAACTAAGAAAAACATCAACTAAAAATAAA
>JAVCKU010000150.1:17819735-17835283 GCA_032273985.1 Hypsolebias coamazonicus | reverse complement strand
GATCCATCCTCACAGCCAGGGCCAGGTTGGTGAGGGGGCCTGTGGCAACCAGAGCTACCTACAAAATAAGATTCACAGATTTATCATGTGCAGAAAGCAAACAGCTCCAAAACACACACGTAGCGATTCTCAAGTTCTAACCTCTCCTGGATTCTCGTTAACGATCCTGATGATTGCAGTAACAGCGTTTTCTTTCTGAAGGAGGTCCAGACCGGGAGCGTTGGGGTCAGGAGCGTCTCCCAGACCGTCCTGACCGTGGAAGTGACCTGCATCAATGATGTCACCAAGGATGGGCTTATCAGCACCTTTAAACACTGGAATCTGTTCATTGAACAGAAGAGCACACAGAAAAGAACATACAATATTAGAAACACACACGACTGCTATCATTATTATTAACTTTGTATGTATGCAACACTAATACTTTTGTATTAATTTATAAAAATGAGCTTGCATTGCATTCATACAATTAGACTAATAAATGAACACTTAATGTGGTAACCTCACTCCACATTTCATAAAAACAAATTAAACAGATATGTTAGAAATGCGGTACAACATTCTTCTGCTGAGCGTGACATACAAATAATTTTGTGTATGCATATAAAAGGCAGCAATTCAATTGTAATTAAGTTATTTTCTTACACACTGGAAAAGACCTACAGATGTTCTGAAGGAAAGAGACAAAGTCAAAGAAATCCTCTGCACAGTTTCACTTTAACACGATGCACAATATGCTCAGTTTTCCTTCACTTCTCAAACACAAAGACTTTGGTTGCCTTAAGTAAATAGCCCATTATTTTCTACTAAATTATGTTTTGCATCTTTTATGCAGTATTATCCAGCCATTAGGGAGCACAAGCCAGTGCATCTCCTGTGCTGGTCCCAAGCCCGGGTAAAAGGTGAGTATTGAGTCAGGAAGGACATTCAATGTAAAACGCAAACTAAAATGCAAGTTCATCTAAATGAAGACGATTCACTGTGGCGACCCCTGAAAAGCCAAAACAAGAGAGAAAGATCTTTATGCAGTATAATAAGACAGCATCATTTCTATTGATTTGTTTCAAATCAGGTTTAATGATGGATCAAATAATCAATACAATACGCTCTATCTATGAAAACAGTTCTGAGACATTTGTTTTGAATCGGTGCTAGATAAATCAAACTGTTCATTTAATAAGGCTGTAATTTTCTTACACAGTACCAAACCAAAACAAGCGTCTGCTTTGAAACTGAAATGCATCTGTTGAATCTTAAAATGTACAAATTTTAATCAAATTCATGTTAAGGAGAAGTGGCGGTTGTTCAGTTATTTTACTGAATCGTGTGGTTTGAGGACAACTCATAGTTGAACAAAGGGAATAAAAGCAGGCGGATGTCATGTGATGTGACGTATGACAATTCAAATTATTGTCACCATCAGTAAAACTTAAAAATGATTTATTCCATAAACGGAATTCACAGAAGTTTATATTCCATAAAAGAAACATTTTTTTAAAATTCATAAATGTTCACTAGATGAACTTTTACTGAGTCCACCCTTGAGACAAAAAGCTGCTTTAAGTTAATTTCTATATATACTATATAAACTTCTTTGATTTCTGTTTGACTTTAAGATCTGCTAAAAGAGCACCTCTTCCTTTAAAGTAACCAAAAACAATAAATCCTTGTGCATTTTTTTTCTTCCAGATTTAAAGTTTGGGATAAAGATGATAATTTTCAGATAAAACATGATTTTTAAAAATATCTTTCCTTAAAAAAAAAAAAAAAAAAAAAAAAAAAAAAAAAAAAAAAAAAAAAAAAAAAAAAACAACAACAACAACAACAACAACAACAACAACAACAACAACAACAGACATAAAACAATTAAACATCAACAAAAGAAAAGCAATTGTATTAAAACTCAGCACCCACCTCCAGTTTATTACAGGCCTGCAGAACTCGCAGAGTGTTCTTGCACACATTCTCTACTGTGGTGTTTCCGTGCACGCAGGTGACACCCAGGAGTTGCACACTGGGAGCAGCCAGCGCCAACATGATGGCCTGAGCATCGTCCACACCGCAGTCCACATCTACCAGCAGCTTCTTACTCATCCTGTATCCTGAAGAGCACAAACACGACATCTTTTATCTGACTCGTAAATCCAAATCATAAATACAGCTGAAATGTTGCACCTCAGCAGAAAAGGTATGCTGTAATCAGAGCGCTGCTTCCTCAGAAGACTCTCTAATACAGATTTTATTTTGGAAGGCTATTTGCTACAAATAGTGGAAAGGGAATACCACTTACGTTTGTCCTGGTTGGTCTGAAAATGTCTCTGTTGTTGCTCAGCACAGCTCCCGTTTTTCTGTCCACTGTCAGGTTCCTCTTTTTACACAGCGACGTCATCGGCTGTGAAACTGTTTTATCCTGAGTGAGCAAATAGATGACATGAGTGTATGTGAACACTGCAAGAGTTTCATACGTTAAGTCTTGATAAAACCTACCGGTACTTGTTGCTGAATGTGCAAACTGTGGTGGGTTCCTCTGACAGATTGAAGCCAACAACAGTCATGTGAAAAAACTCTGCAAACAAAAGATATACAACACAGAGGAATTAAAATTGATTAAATAAAAAAATACCAAAAAAAAAAAAGGTTTGCCAATATTTTATTTTAAAATGTTTTTTATAATGTTATTTGTATTAAAAGCTATGTGTGATTTGTAACAAAGCTGATGATAAATGAGTTTGGAGATAAACTTTTGTTCATCTTTTTTGAGAAAAGATGGTCACTTGAGTCTGAACGAGTGTTTCTATTTTTTTTATTAAATTTATTGATTCATATGTACACATTTAACTTTTATTTATGTTGTATAAGCATCGCCAGATTTAATAAAAATTGATGGATACGCTTCAAGTAACCCTGCTTCACATGTTTGTTTGCACTTTAGGAACATGTTGAAAAATTGTAATTGTAACGTTGTAATTACTGTGGGTCTGTCAAGGTAACATATTTCAATGGCGAATCACAGGCAGGTGCATTTAAAACATGAGAATATCGTGGAAAAAGTTTTTTTTGTTGTTTATTTTAGAAAGTGAAACTGATTCATTACACAAGTAAGAGTGAAATATTTCTAGCCTTAGTTTCGTGTCAGGCCACTAATCATTAAATAAATCATAAATTGTTTTAAATTTAAGTACTGTACAAACGGAACCATAAAACCTACTGTACATTAAAAGTTAGCAGGTGTGCGCTCGAGACCACACCATCTTCCTGCAATCTCCATCTCCCGGGATGGTAAATGGTCCCACTCACTACTAACTCCGGGTGGAAACAAAACTGGGCACAACACCGGGCCGTCTTTGGTTTTAAACCGAATCGAAAGAGGCGAACAATTTTAAATGTCAATAAAATTAACATTTTATACATTTAAAAATATGAATATCGATCGGTAATGGTCGATCGATTGGAACAAGCGGAAGATAATGAATGGATCAGTAATGGGTAAACATCCGGTTTCTTTCATGTTTAGCTAACCGGTCCTGATGTACACGTAAACTAATCATGAGCTTGTCCCCGCGTGACCCATAGTCAGTTTGTCTGCTTTTAAGTCTTTGAATTGATGTGAAGCATCATCTCACTGCCACACAGAAGAGGAAAAACTTGACGTGTGCCAGAACCTACAGATTTTATCATTAACGTCGTTTTTCCGTTTCTTCTTCTCCCGCAACTTTTTCTTCTTCGTTGGTGATTCAACTACCAGCTCGTTCTAATGCACCGCCACCTGCTGGAATGGAAGAAACGATCAAGTTTTTTTTTTATTGATTTATTCCATTTTAACCGTCCTTGGTAGTTTAAGCACTCTCTGCTCAGTATATTTGCACATACTAATATAACACTATCAATAAAAACTAATAAAATAAAACTAAAAGTGTGCATGGCCATCATAAGGCTTGCTCATTTAAAAACTTTGAACAATATTTTTAATTAATTTCCATTGACTCCTGGAGATGGTAAACAGAACAGGTTAGGTTTTATGCATTGCCTACTTTAGAAAGTTGTTTTCATGAAGAGTCTGAACTGCCTGGCAATGCAAACATCAAAGCAAAAGTTTTTTACTCCAGAAAGAAGAAATCTGAGAAGATACCACTGAGACTAGAAGCAACACAGTGGCACTGCAGTTCTCATGCAGACAAAAAGCTTCACTCCGTAATATGTTATAACCTTCATGAGAGACTCAACAGAAAATTCCTAGTTGTGATTTAGCCTCGCCTGCAGATGAACTGGTTAAAAAGCCTGTTGCCTCATGTTTACAAGCTACAAATATTAAAAAAAGAAGAAAAAAACTTATGCTGGTCAACAAGACCTGAATAAATGTCAAACAGAAAAAAAACATATTACTTTGTAAATTGAACACAAGAAAACCTCTGAAAACAAGATTCAGTAAAAAAAAAAAAAATAATAATAATAATAATAATAACAAATAAAGGGGGGGGTGAAATTACTTTTTTTTTTACTTTTACTGAATTAGACATATTCAGTAGATCTATCTCAAACTGTTGCTAAATGCTGATAAAACTGAGGGGATGCTTCTTTTTTTTTTTCCAAATAAAGTTAGTGTCAGCAGTTCTTCCACCTATCACATACAGGAGTTTGTGGACTCTTCATGGGAACAGACAAGTCGTACATAAAAAAACGGTAAATAAACTGAAATTAGAGTTCTTTTTCAGGATCACCATGAAATGACTTGTGTCTGGCATTTTCTAATCTGCCATCAACTATGGGGACATGACTGCCTCTGGCCCATCTTTCCAGATGTTGGATGTGGTTTAGCTCTCTAAAGTTCATAACTGGCTGTAATTACCATACCCATCACTGTACTCTGTACTCACTGGTCACCTGGTCATCATTATCTACATGCAGGCTCTCACACTGGTTCATCTCCTATCTATAGATCCCTCCTTGGTCTGCTGCCTTCTTATATCTCCTCCCACGTCACGTCGTCAGTGCACGGCGTCCCCTCAGTGCAGACTGAACTTCACATAAAGGTCTTTTCTTACTCTGCTCCTGTAACCTGGAACACTTTGCAACAAGATCTGAAGCTGTCCAGTTTGATATCTCTGGGAGATTTTAAATGTTTTGTAAGGTCACTTGAAACATTAATACAAATTTGTTCTTGTTTTTAGTATTTTACTCAATTTAATTTGGCACCTTAATTTTAATGGGTTTTATCATTGCTTTTATTGTTGTATATCATATTGTCTAAAACCAGTATCTCTTGAAAATGCGTGTCTCAATGAGCCTATGTGTTTAAACAAAGGTGAAAAACAGAAGAAAAATGCCAGCTGAGGGTTTGGTCGTTCTTCCAGAGCACCAAAACATCACTTAGCGCACCTTAAAAATAACCAGCCATTAAAGATGGTCCAGTAAAGGAACCAAACAGTCCAAATAATTAGTACAATTCTCCAAACAAGAACTTAAAACCTCTTAGCTGCTGCACTAAACAATAAAAGCTGAGAGGCGTGCACGGGGGTTATAAACGTCCATGCAGAAAGTCCAGACATTTTGCTTCTGTGTTTTCAGATAATTTTATTTCAAAACTGTTAAAGATGCAAACAAATGTGATTTAGCTTAAAAGGAAACGTGTCTCAGTTAATGTATGCATTAAATCCGTTGTGCACAGAAACAAACATTTCGATTTACTATAAGTCGACAGGTGCAACAGTTTTGCTAACCAAGCTCCGATGAATATGTTAAATAAGGCTTCTGTTACTGCATGTTGAGTCATAAAATATAGACTTTCTTCCTGTAACATACAAGATAACAGCATGAAATCAAAGCAGCGCTGCCTTTTATAAATATGTACCAACATCATTTCTGTCACAGCTGACATTTTGCATATGTTGTTTCTGTCTCTGTAAATGGGGTCTGCTGATGCGTCTTCACCTTCTGCAAAGAAAGTGCAGCAGAGCTCACTGTCTGTGTGTTTTCTGGCTTAAACCACTTTTACGACCACGGCTTAGTCCCTTTATTTGTACCGATAAACACAACATATATCTTTCAGGCCTTCTTGCTGTCAAACTCTGATGGTACATTGAGATTTCCCCCATCATGAGGTAAGCAAGACCACTAAATACACAAATTACCATTTTTCTCCCAGTTTTACGTGCATTTCCCAGGAACGTGTGCTTTATGTTTGCTGCAGCAACGTCTGTAAGTCACGAGTTAAACTGACTGGAATCCAGAGTGTTCGCCTCGCGGTGCTACAGCTGCTACAGACACAGCATGGTGTGCACACTGAAAACATGGTGACACAGAAAGCAACATCTTTACCGATCGTGTTCGTGAAAAGTGATCCATTCTAGCACTACTGATGGGCGAGGGCGAGCTGGTAGCACTGGCACTTCCACATAAACAGTCTCGACATTTACTTTGCACAAAAAAACTCAACAGTTTGTCTAATTTTTAATTTAAATTTAAAAGTTTATTTTCAGTCAACTTCAAATTCAGTCTTTTGATTTTCACCATAAATGTCCACCTATGTCTCGACCTTCCCGTACGTCCCATCTGGAGGGCGGTACTCTTTGGGGAAGGCCTTGAGCTGGAGAGAGTTGAAGGCATATTTACGACACCCCACATTCTTCATGGTGTTTTCTCTCCTGCAGCCCTCACTGTGGACATAAAGTAAAGCTTTATTTAATTAGATTGAGCAGCTTTATTTCCCTCTGAACGAGCTTTATACGAAGGAACTGACCTGCGCATACAATCCAGGGCCTGGTAGAAGACCTGCGGGGCCATGGCGTGCTCCTGCTGCAGAACCTGGCACTGTTCCAGGGTCAGAGACATGGCCGTGCGGTCCTTGGCACTTTTACAGCTGGTGAAACGCACACCGTTCAGGCGGCGACATGCCTTTAAGGTTTACAGAGACACATTAGAACTCGAATAAATAGCATTTTGTTGCAGCTTGAATAAAAAAAACGATCATCAGCTGCACCTCGGCTGCTTGCCACAGGATCTCCACGTTTTTGCTTTTCTTGGCGTTAACGTTCTGGCTCAGCAGCTTGAGCAGCTCCGGCAGGCTGGTGGTGCTGCGAGAGCGAGGGAGGCCTGAGGAGACATGAGAGGAGGAACGATCAGGACATTCTAGGAGGAAAACACAGTTTGTTTCTTCTGATGGCCGAGCGTGTAACTCACAGTCTTCTGGAAGGACTTCTTTGAACTGATCGTAGTATGAACTGAGGCGAGTCATGTTCTCCATGTTGATGATGTCTTGGAGGGACGTGTCTCCAAATCTGTGCACATACAGTTTAACAAAAATATTAAGCAAACTAATCTACAGAAGATTTGTCCTATCATTTAAAAATATTTAAAATTCAGTGTTCATAATGAATAACGTCCTTTTGAATGAAAATAAAAACAATTTAAGCATTATTAACTTTGTTATTTACACTAATAATTTTGTTTATCATTATGTGAGATTATTTTAAAAGACACTTTAAAAGACAAAAGTAATTTGTTCATCTACAGGACGTGCTCCTTGGCTTTCCGTCCACCTGAAATGGACTTAGCAGCATTTCTGCACAAAGCTGATTTATAATTTCTTCTTTAACAGTTTCTGTTGATATTTTTGAAAGAGGCACTACATAATTTTCAGGATTATTAATATTATAGAACACTCCTGAAATATGAAATAACAGATGAGAATTTTTTTTTCTGCATTTTAGGTCATTTTCCAGCTTTTCTGAAAAATGTTTGCCTTTTCCTTCCTAGAAGAACATGCACGTGAACCTACATCCAAACCATTAATTATATTCATTTTAACTTTTTTTCATGTACAGTAGTCCCTCGCTACTTTGCGGTTTGTTTAATGACAGTGCTGTATATATACATAATATCCTCCCACCCCACCCCCCAAAAAAGTGCAGCCATTTTGTAGATTTCTTTCATTACTCCTTCACTGTTTTTGCCAGTCTAAAGAAATACATTACCCAGAAGCCATCAGTTCACTTCCCAAAAGTCAACACTGCTTCCAACCACTGCTTGCTGCAGACAGAGGGAAAGTTTTGCAACCAAAGTCAGAAGCTCCCAGAAGCGGCAGGAAAGTATCAAATAATCCTGAAGCTGAACTCATCCTTCAAGTTGTCTCTTCACTGCAGAGTAGCTGGACCGCGGTTGATCTGGACTCAGTGTGACTCGGATCCTGGGAGCTGCAGGTGACAGACAGCTGCAGGGTTCAGCCTGGTTCTGGTCTCGCAGTGCAGGTCCGGACCGGGCCAGAGATGGTGGATTAAATCCTGGAGCAGCAGCATGCGCACATTAAGCTGGATGGAGCATTGGGCTTCAGTCATGCTGCACCGGGACTTTTTTCATCTATTGGGTCGAACCGGAACCGAGCCGCTCCTGTTCTGCAGAGCCTTTGTAAGTAAACTCTTGTAGTTCCTGTACATATAAGTACTGTATGTTGTTAAAATTAGTAGGTTTAACAGTTTAGAGGACGGACTATGGGCTTCTGCAGAAATGAACCAAGTCAGAATAAAACTGTGTTGTTAAAATAAGTTTAAGAGTTTAGAACATTCCAAGATTGAGGGAAGGGTTTCTAAAACCTTAATATAAAGTTTACTGACTTGAACTTGAACTTGAACTACTGTCTCTACTTTGTGGTTTTTCACTTATCGCGGGGCTTCAGGGTATGGATCCCCCACGATAAACGAGGGACTACTGTATTATAGTCAAGCAGATCTGTTTAATTTCAACATTAGTAAAATATAAATAGTGCCTTATAATGAACCTCTGTAAGCAGATCTTCATTCAAATACAGTACATCATATAAATTAAATATAATGTCTTAAATACCCAGCGTTGAAAACATTTCAGTATGGATCATTGTATAAAAACAAACATCTAATTCAGTTTTTTCCCTCCATATGCCTCTCAGCTAAATCTTTTTCAAGCTTCAGCAGGAAGTCATTTGACACAGGTGAGTTGTTGCAGATGTTAAAGTTAAATATTAAAATTGTACAGATCAGTGTTCTGTCTGTGTTTCCACCCTGTGGTTGTTTTCAGGGACTCACTTCTCAGCCAGCGTCTGCTGCTCGTTGATCCCCACGTTGAAGAAGACGGGCTGGACCCGGAGCAGCATCCCGTTCTGGATCTCTCTCGGCAGCGTGTCAAACATCACGCCGGGCATCGGGACCCTGACGTTGAAGCCATTCCTGTTCCCTGTGATCACCGGCAGCAGGTCTGGACTGAAACCCGAGGTTGCCTGGGTGACCTTAAAGGTGACATTTCTGAGGTCCATCACTCCTACACTCATATCCTCCAACATGGCCAACTCCTCCCCTTTAAAAAACAAGTTATGATGACAATCTGTTGAAAACGGGTTTTGTACAAATTCTAGCAAACTTTATCCTTAAAAAAAAAACATATAATGAATATTTATGAAGTAATTTATGTTTCTTTTAAATTAAATGCAAATGAATCAATTAAAACTATTAGAACAAGTGTGACATATGGAAGAGGAGCTTTATTTTTTGGATATTTTTTTTGTCGAAGTACATTTCCAAACCAGCATGTTATTATAAACGTCACACATATTACCGTATGTGCTGAGCAGGCTCTCGAAGTGAACCAGCAAGCCGATGGTGTGCAGCTGCCGGAGGAAGCCCGAGTCGCAGAGGCAGTTCCTCAGCTTGAGAACGAAGCCGCAGATCAGAGAAGTCAGCTGCAAGAGCACAGCTTACGTCAGTGATGTCACCGTTTAGGCCGGCGTGTCTGATAGTGCAAGAACCGCAGCGTCTGTGTATTTTTGGAGTCGGCGTCAGAAGCAGACAAACCGTTTGGCAGAAGACGACGTCGCGACGATACTGCAGCGTGAGGCTCAAGGCGATGGTGGGGGCGCAGTCCTGCATGAGCAGAAACACCAGAGCTTTCTTTGCTCTGTCGCTCATCAGAGTCACACAGTCTGTCAGGGTGGTGAGGAGAGGATACAGCACCTCGCTCCATTCACCTGTCCAGGTCAGTGTAACACACGAGTCCCATTTGGTAACTTTTAACGTTGTAAAAACAAAACTCAAAATATAAAATGTTAGATTATGACTGCCATCGGTATTATACAAGCAAATATCAAAGAAACTAGGAGGCAAAGTGAAAAATACTGGAATTTCCCTTAAAATAAACATTCTCATACCTGGAGATGTCTTTTCCACCTCTGGGCTGTTTTCTAAAAAATAGAATCAGAATCAGACTAAGCTTTATTATTATTGCACCAAAGTGCCGTGAGATTATATTCTGTACAGTCGTCTGAAAGACGGGCGGTGTGCTCGTGGCTGCCGCTCGTAGGAGCACAACCCCTTATTCTTTAGACAGAAAAGAGGAAAGACCATGAGAGGATAGTGGTATTAAAAAAATCTCTACCATCAAGCACATTTATAGACACATTACATTTGGATTTGACAATAAGACGGTGAGATTTGTCCATGAAGCACTGCTAGCACCATAGTCCTGATAAGATGTTAATGTGTCAGCCTCCCTCCAAATAAGAAGGAATTGAAAACATTTAAAATAAATTTCTAGTTTTGCTAAAAGCCATGATACAAAATGTTTACAGTGAGCTTCTGTAAAAAAAAAAAGATTACGAACAACTAGTGGAACAATCTCAGTTTGGAGGAACAGTTTCATTCTGACTGAACTGATGAGCTACAGTACCAGTTTGGTCTTGGTCCTGCTCGGTGTAGCCATTATCTTGATTTTATGGTAAAAATTAAACTTTTTCTCCAAACTGAGATCATCAAGCAGGTAAGATATTAACTGTACATCAGATTGGTGCTGACAATCAGATAATCTTCAGTTGTGATCATGCAGGTGTTCTGTTAGATTAAAAAAAAAAAAAAACATGAAACTAAGTCTTCATCTTTTAATTTTGAGGGAATCCATAAATCTCTACACGTTGTTTAATAAAGAGATCATCTAATGCGTTACTAGATAAAATAACTGACAAACACTTGGACCTTTCTTGATGCTCCTCGGCTCCTCGTTGGCTAGTAGGAAGACGTCCTCAGAGCTGCTGTCGCTTTGGATTTTGTCTCGCTGCAGCAGCCGGTCCACTCCCTGGATCACACACTCCAGGCTTTTATCAACATTTAGCCAAACCTTCTCCTGTGCACACACACACACACGCACAACAGATAAAGTTAAACACAAAACAGGCAAAAAAAAAAAAACTAGGAAAGAGTCTTTTTGTCTTACCCACTCCTCCTCGTGGAGGTCAGCCTGTGTGGAGGCTCGCTTGCCTTTGCTCCCCTCACTACCCTCCAGAGGAGCGGAGTGTCGTGAGGGTGAGATGGCAGCGCGAGACGGGGAGGTGGGAGGATGGCGAGACGGGGAGCGAGACGGGGAGCGAGAAGAGGGCGAGAGCGAGGAGGAGGATGGTGACGGGGTGCTGTGCTGGGAGAACTCTGAGCGGGCGGTGGCAAAGTTCAGGATGGCCGAGGAGAGCAGCTTGGAGTCGCACACAGACACCAGCTGACGGCTCTGACGGGAGAAAAGAGAATAAATTAAAACTGGAACATGAGTCGGACAAAACATGACGTCAAACTTCCTGCTTTGAAGATTGAAATGCTTTGATTTAAGCTGTGAATTCAATTGAAAATATTCTGTACAGAACATCTTAACCAAGGCCAAGACAAGAATGTTTCAAGAACAAGACAAGTCCAAGACGTGCTTTGGTACTGATTATCTTCTCCAGCTGTTTAACAGCTGCTACAGACTTTATTAAGATCTAACGCTTACATGGAGCATGTTGTGTGCAGGAGGTTTAAGACCATGCTTCTCAAATTCTGATCCAAACTGAGTGACGAGTTATATTGCACTGAAACGCATTGATACAATTCTTTAAGAACAAGGGAGGGAACAAGTCTGTGTCTGCATGATGAACTGGAGAGAACTGGAGCACATGACTGAGGCAGAGGAAACGTAGGTGTAAAAAGTTAAAGCCCTGAGCTGTCCACGTCTGTTTTCCCTCTGCTGTGTAAGGAAAGGGGAGTTCAGACCAAAGCAGGTTGCAGCTTTGGCCTTTGTTGGTGCCAGAACCAAAAACTAAAGCAGAAGAATGTGCTGTCACATCACCATGCACTTCTTTTTCTTCTTTCAGCTTTCCCCTCTTCAGGCTCCTCCATCTCACTCTGTCCTCCTCTCTAACTTTATCTCCCAGTTGTTCAACCTGTGCTGTACCTTTGATGATCTCATTCATAATCATCCATCCTTGCCACTCCTAACAGCTGTTAACAGATGTTTTTACTCGAGGTAAAACTGCTCTCTATGTAATTTTCACTGTTTCTTAATTTTCAAGTAGGGATGCACGATATTATCGGCATGGTATCGGTATCGGCCGATATTATCGTTAAGGTTAATCGGACATTGGCCGTTCCATCAAAAACAACTCACCAATATAAAAGATGCTGTTTTAAGGATGCCTGCAGCGCCAGCACAATGTGATGACATCATATGCGCCTACCTGATCTGATCACAGTGGAGAGGAAGACGTCAAAATGTCAGCGGTGTGGAAGTTTTTTTTTTCCACTGAGGATGTCGGATTCCAAAGACATTTGGACTATGTTGAGCCTCGCTACATCATCCTCAGTCGGAGATATTTTTCCAACGTAGCCTTACCCGAGTTACAAGCCGTCATTTCTGATGTCATTGAGAAGCTAACAGCTGATAGCACGACTTGTTGGGTGAGTTATACCACAGACATTTGGATGTTGTGTTAGCACCGTCAGCATGATTAGTCTTACAGCACAATGGATAGACAAAAACACTGATCTTAAAAAGTCTGTCCTTCATGCACAGGAGTGCAGAGGATCCCACACTGCAGCTAGGAACCTGGAACAACCTCCACAAGTGAGACAGCATCGCAGGCGACTAATGCTAATAAATAACATTCAACACTTTTAATTTAATATAAGTTAAAGTGTTATTCATATCATATGGTTGTTACTGAATATATGTCACCAGCTCTTACAGCAGTTGCACAATTTTTGTAACAAATAAGCCTAAATGAGAGGGTTATGTTCTGACAAAGTAACATATATAAAATATCGGTATCGGTTATCGGCCGTATAAGTTTTATTTATCAGCATATCGGATATCGGCCAAAAATCCAATATCATGCATCCCTAATTTTATATTTTTGTTGGATGTAACTGGGACCCTGTGTACACAATTTTGTTCCACATGTACCACATGTGGTGCAAATGACAATAAAGAACCTTGAATCCTTGAATATATGCACTATACATCCACACATACATTTGCCAATCGGGGGCCACTGTGTTGCCCAAGGACACTTCAAAATATGTTGGGGAAAGCCAAGATCAAACCACCAGACATCCCATCCAGATGCCCACCCTCCTCTGGAGCCACAATCTCCCCAGAAATGACCAGAAATCAGAAAACCATTACAATGGATGCCCATATATAGCTAATACACAAGATCAGAAAAAAATGTAAACTACAGCAACTTTAGGCAAGTGATCGATCAAACTTACAAAAAATGTCAGCAACCTAAAACAGAGCATGAAGGGGATACCACAGTTAATAGCTTGAAAGGGAGAAATGACGGATAGTAAACCAGAAACCAAATCACATTTCTAGATTCAAACAGTGAAAAAAGTCTGGTAACAGCAGTCATAATCATTTAAGTTGTAATAAGTGCACATACAATAAGGCAAATGAGCTATTAAATATTGTATTAGTAACATGTGCTTGTAAAACAACATATATAAAATGAGTAATTGGTGCATTACACCAATAAAAGGTAAAAATCCTACCTGTTCAAATTTAGATTTAAGTATTCACCTTGTTCTGTAATTAAGTGATGCAACTAATAAAACCCCAGGAAAACCTATTTAGACCACATGGAAATATACTTTAGATCTCATCCTGTGTTGTTTACCCTCGTATGCTGAAAAGACTTTGGACCAACAACGAGTTCAGTAGTGACGGTAAGATTGAGAAAGAAAAGGCACTGCTTGAATAGAAGAATTGTAAATGAGTGCGTGAACGAAAAACACGCGGTGAAACACTTTGTAAAACCTCACCAAGATCAAGCGTGTGACAATATGGTGTAGGTGACAAATAGATGTGTCTCCTAATTCTTGCACAACCTTAAACTTAGAACATTTCACAGCAATTCAAGCTTGTAGTGAAGAGAAAACAGGAGCCACATCTGGCAAAGTGATAAACATGGAGTTTGTCAGTGCCAGGGGTGCAGAGAAATCTTGGAATTTTAATGTTTTCTTTGAGGTATTTTAATAAATTATAATTGAATTAAGCATCAAGAATCTGATCGTAACATAATCTGATGTGGCAGAAAATAACAATGGTTTTCCTTCAGTTGTGAAGCACTTTTTAAATCATGCAGATCTCAGGTTCTCCTGATGAGGCTGGCTGACTGACTTCTAAGCTCTCATGAGCAAAGATGATGGTCAGCAGGTTTCAATCAGAGCGCTTTGGTAACATGTGGAAGTTTGACACTGAGGCTGAGGCTGTAAGCAAAAAATTGGAGCTGAACGTTCAGGGAGCACTCTGAATGAGTCAGATCTGGGAATAATAGAATGTCTGCAGAAAGTGACCACTTGAAAATAAAGTTTAAACAGATTTAACTGAAGAACATCTTTTTTTAATTATTGCTTTCTTCTAAAGTGTGGCCTACAACACTTTGTATACATATTTACCCAGATTTGTATTTTACATATAAACATCATATCAGAAAAAAAAGACAAAAACAGACATAAACTTGGACACATTGAAGCAACAAAGTATTTCAAAAAGTATTTAAGATGACTGTAAATTTTCCAAAGTTGAACCACAATAAACCAGCTCCGATTACAATGATGTTAACAGAAAGCTGCTTGTTGGTCTTTATTCAAGAGACTGTCATGTGATAATTCATAAGCATTTGTATTAAAGCTACTACAGGTGTTTTGCTTGTTGTGTGAATGTTTATGAAACATTTACACTATAGTGATCCATTTTTCTTCTGTATATTTCAGCATCTCTCTTTTGCCACAATTTTTGTGCTATTTCAACAAATCAAAGATCAAACGGTTCAGCTCATTCAGGACAATCCTGCTATGGCTTTTTGTATTGGAGCAACTTTAGCTTTTTGAAATATTTAGCCTTTTCTGCCATTTTTTCATCCATTCATCCATTATCTTCCACTTATTCCGAAGTTGGGTCGCGGGGGCAGCAGCTTGAGCAGGGAGGCCCAGACATATCTTTCCATAGCCACCTCCTCCAGATATTCTGGGAGGTCTCCAAGGCGTTCCCAGGCCAACCGAGAGACATAGTTTCTCCAGCGTGTCCTGGGTCTTCCCTGGGGTCTCCTTCCAGTCGGACATGCCCGAAGCACCTCTCTAGGGAGGCGCCCAAGGGGCATCCTTACCAGATGCCCGAACCACCTCAACTGGCTCCTCTCAACATGGAGGAGACAGCAGCGGTTCTACTCTGAGTCTCTCCTGATAACTGAACTTCTCACCCTATCTCTAAGGGAGAGTCCAGCTACCCTG
>JAVCKU010000150.1:17634816-17645525 GCA_032273985.1 Hypsolebias coamazonicus | reverse complement strand
AGCGGTGTGTTTTTCTTGTTTAATCCAGGGTGGGTGCTCTGATTTTGGTCAGCCGCTCTCAGCCTGTCCCTCCACCAAGATGGGGACGCAGATGGCCGGGTTGGGATGCTTGTGTTTTGGTTCAGTGAGAGTGGCATCCCGCTGAAGCCACAGAGCTCAAATGTTTACCACGAAGTTGCTAAACTTCATCATAAGAAAATTAAGGATTTCTTACGATGAAGTTTAGCAACTTCTCGGTAAACATTTGAGCTCCGTGGCTTCAGTGGTGTGGTTTTTTTTTTTAAATATATTATCTGCCCCTTATTTAAAAAAAATAAAAATAAATAAAAAATAACTACAAACAAACAGCCTTCACTTGAACAATCTCTAAATTGAAAACAAATAAACTTCAGGTATCCTTCACCTGGCACTACACCTTCCCAACAACTTTAACTTAGTCATCTTTTTAACATATAAATTATTTTAGAAATGTTTTATAGTGATATCGTCAATTCCACAATCCTATTTCCTGAATTACAACACAGCTCCTTCAGACTAGTTCTAAATGAAGGTTTTACAAACATTTACATTCTCTTCAGGTTTTAATGACTCTTTTTAAACTAATTTTAATTGATTATTTGGGGGTAGGTAATATTTTTGAGTTTTATACATGACTTGTAAAATAATATATTCAACCAAATCATAAAATTTTAATAGTTTCAACTGATTAAATAATATATTTGTTGGGTGACCATTGCACTTCCTAATAATTCTTATAGCTCTTTTTTGTAAAATAGAAATAGGATTTGTTATAGTTTTGCATGCTTTTTCCCAAACTTCAGTACAATAGATTAAATATGGAACAATCGTTACATTATACAACGTTATTGAAAAACTCTTTTACTTTATACAGTAATGCAATTGATTTAGCTATTTTTTTATTCTTTAGTATTTTACATGAGATTTCCATGTCAGCTTCTCATCAATAACGACACCCCAAACATTTATTTCATTAACTATGAATTTCAATGCTGTAAATTTTAAAGTTGTTTGAAATTAAAACTATTAATAATGACAAAGTTTAGAATTTTAGGTTTATTTGACTGATTTATATTTTTTTGGAGGCTAAATACAAATAAAAGGTGACCATTAATTTATTGTATAGTTTGTAGTTTTTCTGAAGCTTTTATATTGTTTTTATCTATATCGAATTATATCGTTATCGACCAAAATTAAGAACTATATTGTGATAAAAGTTTTGTCAATATCGTACAGCTCTAGTCTCAGTTGAATTTTTACTTAATAAATGCACTTTGACGGTCAAATCGGATGCATTTTGCTGGGGCGGTACAGCGAAATGAAGCTGATTTGGTTGCTCCAGGCAGATGACAGTGGCATTCTGTGGCAAGCCAGTTGTGTCATTAATAGTCACTTTTGCCTATTAATTCAATTTAGTTTATAAAACACCAAGTCACAGCAGAAGTCGTCTCAGGGCACTGAAGAGAAAAATCCAAATATAAAATAAGTTAACAGAAACATTCATATTTACAAATAATTTAACATTATTTATCTGACAGCTTTGAGTTTAACTCTATTACATGACATAACGGCATGCCTTACTACTCGACTGCCATCTAGTGGCTGAAAATGGAAGTATTCAATTTTTTTTAGTCAGAATTAATGAAAACGGTCATATCTCTGCCAAAAATTGGTTTATACTGTAAATATGGGGGAAAACAAGATAAATATGTCGCTTCGGCCTATAAGTTGCAGGGCATGCAAATTATGCACACACACAAAAAATAAAAACACACAACTTGTACATTGAAAAATACGGTAACTTTTTTTGTGAAAACTTTAGTATGTTCGTATAATATTTTGTTGTGCTACAGTATTGAATAAAAAAATCCTAAAAAGATGTTTAGTCTTTACCTGTGGGCCCTTTGCCACTCAGGTTTTTTTGCAGGGGAACTTGTTTTGTAGTCTTCTGGGTGCCCATTGACTACAAGCCTCAGTTAAGGTTTGCTGAAAATGTTAGGAGACAAAAAAGTGATCTTCAGATGTGGAATAATGAACTTCCTGTTTGTTTTTGTCCACAAACGCAGGTTTAGGTAAACACAAGAGGAAGACGAGTGCCCGGGATGCCTCCCCCACACCGAGCTCGGACACAGAGTACCCTTCTAATGGCACCGGGGGTGGAGGTGTGGTCGGAGCCGCCGAGAGGATCTATGACCTCAACATCCCTGCTGTGGTGAAGTTTGCTTACACAGCAGAGAGGGATGACGAGCTGACGCTGATGAAGGGCTCCAGAGTGATGGTTATGGAGAAGTGCAGCGATGGCTGGTGGCGGGGCAGTCAGGCGGGCCGTGTGGGCTGGTTCCCCTCAAATTATGTCCAAGAGGAGCTCGCAGGGGCCGACGACAGAGGGGAGGGAGACTCCTCGCATCGCTACCAAGTAGTACCTCAAGGAACTTTATCAAATGGCCGCGCAGGCGGGCGTGGCAGTGTTCTTCATCAGGTTCAAACACTCTACCCTTTCAGCTCTGTGACAGAGGAGGAGCTGAACTTTGAGAAGGGAGAAGTCATGGACGTGGTGGAGAAGCCTGAGAACGACCCCGAGTGGTGGAGGTGTAAGAACTCCCGTGGCATTGTGGGTTTGGTACCTAAAAACTATGTGATGGTGCTTGACGAGCAGCCTAGCATACCCTCCTCTACGTCAGGCTCTCCACAGAACCGCTTGGCACCCGTACGCTCGGGGAGGTTCGCCGGGAGGGACTGGTACTACGGCAACATCACCAGACACCAGGCCGAGTGTATACTGAACGAGAAGGGGGAGGAGGGCGACTTCCTCATACGAGACAGCGAGTCATCGGTGAGTCAGCCGGGTGAAGTCATGACACACTGACACAACGGAGGCTGGAGAAAAATAAGAAACTTAATTATAGTTGACCAGATTAGAAACTCAAACTTTATA
This sequence comes from Hypsolebias coamazonicus, assembly GCA_032273985.1. Classification (NCBI taxonomy): domain Eukaryota; kingdom Metazoa; phylum Chordata; class Actinopteri; order Cyprinodontiformes; family Rivulidae; genus Hypsolebias; species Hypsolebias coamazonicus. Next base: position 17,642,572 of record JAVCKU010000150.1, on the reverse strand, counting down.
CAACAATAAAAAAATATATATATTAATCACATTCATTCACTGAGCACAATGTTTAAAAGTTGAATTAAGGGTTGAAAATGTCTGTATGCACATAACACCTATACCTCAATGTGCATCTTTTTAATGAATAATATGGTTTACATCACTCAGTGATGTCATTTTGATTACATCACCAGTTTTTTCTTCAATATTTTATTCAGAGGTATTTCATATTAAAGAATCACAAAGTTAGAGGTTAAAGGCAGTTTCCTCACATATTCTCTAGAAATTTATTAAAAATCAGTGTTTTTTTTGGAAAGTTGATGTGGATGGGTGACATAAACAAAAACATCTTCAAATACAATTCCATGTTCAGTGTTCTGATGTGCCCAGCAGATACTGAATCACTTTTCAACAGTCCATTCTGCTGCTACTTATAGCTCACACTTTTTAACCATATGTATCCTGTAAATAAAAGAAAGCAAACTTTCTAGTTCAGAGTATGTAGCCTGAGCCTCTACTTTATTGTCTCAGTTGAACATTTAGTACATTTGTAGGGTCAGGTTATGGGTTTTGGGGCCCATTTGATGCTTTTTTTCCTATATTCTGAGCTCCACCACAACAAACAGAACAGCTTTTAAAATACTTTAGGGAAATTCTTGAAAATCCCCCCCCTCCCCCCCACACACACACCAGAAATAAAACATATTGTTTTCTTGGACATTGTTGGCAGACTTATGTTTTTGTTTATTTTATTTGTTCTTTTTTATATACAATACCAAGCAATCACATAAATGTTAACATACAAAATATAAAAAAAATTAAAGGTAGCAGAAAGAAGAAAAAAATCTTATCTGCCCCTTTTTTTCAAACAATCAGTTCAAACAATAATAATCTTCAAGTAACAGAACAAAATGAATAACTCTTTCTAATTTTTCTAACTAATACAATACACATTAAGCTACTTTATATATATTTTTTAACAATGCAGTTTTAATCATTTTCTTAAATGTACACATTGACTTGACATTTTTAACTTCATTCTCCAAACCATTCCACTTAGACAACTTTACAAAGATACTGAATACCTAAAGATTGATGTCACAGGTTTTTTGGAGAGCTTTTCTTGATCCTTTTGAAGAACCAACTGACATGACGCCACCTGTCAATCAACCCAGTAAGCTTGTCAGCAACTGACCTGTTGGTGGTTATAATTTGTCCCAAAGGTAAATCCCATTACCTGCAGGAGCTGCACCCCCTGTTCCTCAGATAACATGGTTGGGGTTTTGCATTACCAACGCTTTGCGCTCATGATGGATTTCATGAAAAATCATTGAAAAATTCACCTTTGTCAGTAGAGAATATGCACTTCAGACACGCATTACCCTGAGCATTTAGAGCAGGGATGGCAAACTCACTTACAAAATGGGGCCAAAATTTAAACCCTTTTCAAACTAAGGGCAAATTACAGAAGCTACATTAACTCAAGTTAGATACCCAACATGTTTTCTTGGTCACAGGTTCCTCAAGAGTTTGACTGGTCTCATTTGATGTTCTCTGTTGAGCCTTCGACATCATAAAGATTACTGAAAAAAATTCAAGAGATAGAAGTACAGTATTTTACATTTCACATATCATCTTGGGGGCCAGATAAGATGTTAATGTGGACCACATTTGGCCCCCGGACCTTGAGTTTGGCACATATGGTTTATTCCATTTACAAAACCTGAATGGAGTTTGAAAAAAAAATGTCAAAGATGAACAAAGACCGACCCCATGATCAGCTGGATTCAATTCAGTTCAGTATATTTATATAAAAGCGCCAAATCACAACAGCAGTTGTCTCAGGGAACTGAACAGAAACATCTTAATAACATTAATTATCTGAGGAGCCAACAGATTGTTTTGAGTTTTCACTTCATCGCAGTCTCCCAACAATAACAGTGATAAACAGGAAGTATGTTCATCTGTATGAAGATAACTGCAAGTAAATCCTCCATTTTCTGTCATAACTACATTCTAAGGTGAATGGTCAAATTGTGGTTAATGCTTGAAGCTAGTTGTGCTGTGTTTAGTGTGTTGTGTATGTTACATGCTGCAACTTCTGGTTGTACAAGTTTGTTTGCTATGATGAGTTCACACTGAACCCATTTTGCACAAAGCGTTTAATATGTTGTGAACTTCACTGTAAATTCTTGCCCTTGGTCACTCTTCTGCATGAACACATCTGCAGTAGCTGTTTAAAGTTATAAGTATCTTTGATTTATTAGTTTTTTTAATTGTTTTTTTTTTGTCGTCTTTGCCTTAATGTTGACTGATAAGACAAAAATGTCTCACTAAGTGCCTCAGGTGACACCGTGAGCGTCACTACCTCCACCATTATAGCTATCTATCAGTAGTTTGTCGGAGGTTAGCTCACCCTGGGTTACATTTTCTCGTGGGTGGAGTTCACCTCACGTTAATTAGATTCACCCCACCTAACATGCCACCCCGCTCCCTGCTGGATTCTTTGCTGATTGTTTGGTCACTTGTTTTCACCCTCTTCCCAGTACAGTATTTATTCTGTTCCTAATTTCAGAATTGAGAAAACAAAAAAGATTTCCTACTTCTACTTTACTCTGCAGTGTGTTTTTGGATGTCACTACCTAGTTGTGGTGTAAGTAAAGCAGCATGCACATGCTCAGTGTCTACATCCAGACAGGATGTAAAACTAGGTTTGTGTTTTCAGATTAATTGGTCTTTAAAAAGAAGAACGTGCATGTCTTTATAAATCTGGTGACAAGAGCGTTTAAGCACATTTCGGCTACACTTTTAGTTGTGAACCTACAGTTTAATGCATCTGATTTGTGATAACCCTTACGTGTGCAATGCTTTAAATAGTACTACGTTAATTTAGTTTGGGGGTAGCTAAATTAGTTAATTTTCTAAATAATTTCAGACGTGGTCAGAAATATTTGGCAGGACTTGATTGTTGTGGAAAATTCTGAATTGTAAGTATTAAAACATAATTTATTTTCCAATTCTTAATACTTTAATCGTTTAGTTTGTTCTTGGTGTGTGATTTATGAAAAAGTTGGTTTTGTCTATCACTTCAGAAAGTGAAACTCATATAGTACATAGATTCATTACACATAGTGAAATATTTCAATTCTAGTTCCTGTTATGTTGATTCTTACAAAACATACTAGTGTCTCAGAAAGTCAGAATATTATGAAGAGGTTCATTATTATAAACTTCTGGTGTCTCACCCTAATCAGCTGATTAACTCCTGGACGTGAGCTACAAATGTCTCATTCCTCAAGTCCAGCCACTTCTGAACCAGAGACGTCGTCAGCGTCTTACCTGCTGAGGAGACAAAGAACTGGGCTGTTGTTCTGTGGTTCAATGTCCCTTTTTCAGATGAAAGTCAATTCTGCACATCATTTGGAAATGAAGGTCCCACAGTCTGGAGGAATAGTGGAGAGGTCCAGAATCCACGTTGAAGTCCAGAGTGAAGTTTCCACAGTCAGTGATGTTCTGCTGGTGCTGGTCCACTGGGTTTTCTGAAGTCCACAGTCCACGCAGCATCTAGCAGGACATTTTAGAGCCTTCATGCTTCTTTCTGCTGAAGCTTTATGGAGATGCTGGTTTAGTTCTCCAGCAGGACTTGACTCCTGCCCACACTGATAAAGGTGCTAAAAGCTGACTGTGGAATATTCTCATTTACTGAGACTCAAAATGACAAGAAATAAAAGCTTGAAATATTTCACTTTATTTGTAATGAATCTTTGTAATTGATGAGTTCACTTTTTGAAATGAATTGGGGTAAAAAAAAAAACACATTTGCCTCAATATTCAAATATTTTGAGATGCACCTGGGCACATCCAGTTTTAGCAGTCCTCAGAGGAACACTTCAGTGTCAGCAGATAAACTTTTAAAGTCAAAACCACAAAAAGAGCCAAACACATTTGAAATAAAACTCAAATTTAAAGTTTTATTAAACGGCAGCAGAAGTGAAGGATTTTTCTTTTGCTTCCAGTTTTTGCAGTAGTTTAATGCGGGGGATCTGCTGCCACCTGCTGGACATGTAACAATCATCATCCGTCGCTCTTTCTGTTCTGTTCCAGCCCAGTGACTTCTCCGTGTCTCTGAAGGCGGTGGGGAAGAATAAACACTTCAAAGTGCAGCTGACGGACGGAGTGTACTGTATCGGCCAGCGCAGGTTCAACTCCATGGATGAACTAGTGGAGCATTACAAGAAAGCCCCCATCTTCACCAGCGAACATGGAGAGAAGCTGTACCTGGTGAAATCGCTGCTGTGATTCAAACATCTGCACTGGATCTCAAACACACACACACACATTCACACACACGTGTACACGCATTATACGCCACTCCCTTACTGTCTTAACTTCAGCCTTAGCTCTGGACCCTCCTGCAGTGGCATCTGTTGCACATCCTCAGTCGCACCTACTGGGTTTACTGGTCACCGTCTAGTGGTGAATCATCCCCCCCACCCCTCCAGGTGAAACTTTTTCTATCTCTTCACTCTTGGCAGTCAACCCCAAGACACCCAGCACCAAGCCGGTGAATGTCTCATGTACAACACGCCTCTTCATGTTGGATGTGCTGCTAACAGAACGCCTGAGGCCTTGTCGGGGTTGAGCTCTCCCTCTGACGTCATCCATAATGTCTGTTTACGAGTGCGCACGTTGTAGGTCACACCATTGCTCTTAATTATGGCAGGAGAACGGACATTTATTAGATCAGAGAGGACTCGCTCCTCTGAGGGACCTAACTGCTGTCGTCATGTCTACTTGCAGCCCGTTGTTTGATTTCCTTTCATTTATTTGTAAAAAGAAGAAAAAAAACTTGCTGGGTAGGAAATCTTTTGTCGAGCTAATTTAAAGTTCTCATCTTTGACAGTTTGTATCGCTTTGTTTTCATAAAGTGACCAGAATTACTCTGCCTTTTTTTTTAAACATTCCACTACGTGATTTTTCTCTCCTGCTTAAACGTTTTAATTTAATTTTCCTCCTCGTTTCTGTTTCTAGCGATGCTTTCAATGTACAACGCTCGCTGTAGTGTTTCTGACAGAGGCGGTAAGGGGAGGTGTTAATGCAACAGCAGAAACCTCTGAGATCCTGTAGAGTTTTGAATGTGGATTCGTGTAACCAAACGTGCGACCTGCTCGTTACTGCTGGCTCCAGGTCTGCACTGCACTCACCACACTTTGGTTCAGCAGCTCAGTGCTCATGCTTTATGTTGTGTCACATCGAACATGTTACTGTTCTGTCCAGTCTGTAGCTACGTGAGGATACTGACAGACTAATAAACTTCTTTTGGGTAACACTTTGGAGTAACTGCAATCTGTTGCTGCGATGTAATGCAGTTATGAAAAGGACCTCGCCAGATGTTGTGATTGCAGAATTCTGCAGGGAATGTAAACAAAAACAAAGATATTGAATGAGACCCCAGTAACAGACTGATTAAGCTGTACCTTTTTAAAAATCAGCGTATTTCATATGGTAACGAGTAAATCGCTAATTAAAGTACTTCTCGGTCTTTTGAATGTCTTGTTTGCCGGTGCTGAACAAGTATAACAAGGCTGCGTCAGGTACGGACATTTAAAGTCGATACGATCGTTTTAAAGAAAGTAACTACCTTTAAGCGCCACTACTAAACTAAATTGACTTTTTTTAAAGTAAATATTTGCATGTTTTATTTCCAGATTAAAAGCGGTAGCTCAGCGAAGCTGGACTTTGGAATCCCCTGTGAAGCCAAATAAATATACGATCACCTGGTTTAAAGCTGAAAATCTACTGATGCCAAACATTTCCCTGATTCTTCTGTGCTTCTGTTTACCAATGAAAGTGTTGATGGGGTCTTCAGCTTTTATACCATATATCTGAATGTTACTGAGCGCTGTTATTTAATTCTTGTCTCCACTGTATGTATATATTCAAAATAAGAGGTGCATATATGAATCATTAAGATCCAACTACGGTACTGTACTGACCACGTGATGAGAATTCAGATACTTTTGTTCAATAAAACATTTTGATGAATATTTGTGACTTGTTGAGTTAATCGTGTTGGACTGAAGTCAAACGGTAGAACGTTCTTTAGTAATAAATGTCTGTAAAGTATTTCACAAACCGCTGGATGGATGTGAATTAAATTCACTAGGTAAATTTTGGACTGAGTCAAGCTGACTGCCGGAGGTAATTACCTGCAGGAGCAAACACAAAATGACAAGTTTTACCGATACTGAGCTGGAGTGATCTCAACAAACGTTGAGCGCTAACTGGAAAAAATCTTTAGCATGGAGGCAGTTGAGTGTTATGCACTTCTTCGATGAATCTGGTGACCTCCCCCAGTGGGCTGTCACTTTCACCGATGTAGAATGATGTGTGTTTAAACAAAAAGGAAATGTATAAATGGCAGCAGTAGCTCAATGGTCAGTGCCACCGTTTATAACTCTGTGGTTGCAGGTTCACTGTTCAGGGGTCCCCACTCACTGTGGGGACCCTTGAAGAAGGGAGCAGCCAAAAGAAAGTTTAATTATATTAAAATTCTTAGAAAACTAAGGCTCAGTGGTTAGCACTGTTGCCTCACAGTAAGAAGGTCCTGGGTTCAATCCCCGGTTGGACCTGTGGGTCTTTCTGTGTGGAGTTTGCATGTTCTTTGCATGGTTGTGTGGGTTTACTCCCACAGACAAAAGCATGCATGTTAGTCTGCCTTCAGGCCCAGGCATCCCTTGTAAGAGCTCTGTGATCTCAATGGTCAAATAAAGGTTATTAATAATAAAACGGAAAAAAATATATATATCTAAAAATAGAACCAAGAGCAGAAACAACCTTTGACAGCACTGTACATGAAACTGAGCTAAATCTAAACGCACACCAGCCGTCATTTTGTCCACAACCACATGTGTGTGCAGGTGGAAAATTATGCAAATAGTTTTATGGCACCTGAGAGAAGTGTTTCAGTTTGTCTTGTAAACCAGTCTGCCTCCCATTCGATGGCGTCAGACATCCAGGTGGGAATTTATATCATTACAACACATGCAGCTTTTAGATACTCAGATTTTTACATCTGGACATAAACCTAAAGACGTGTTCACCTGAAAATGTACAGAAGTTTTGTGAAGGCGTTTGAAATGTGCCGCAGAAGATGCTGCAGTTCTTTAAAATGTCCACATGGTGTCAGTATCGAGCTTCCATCACCTGACAGCGGCTTTCAAACCTAATGGACTTGTTGGGACTCAAACTATTAAATTATGCACTGATGTGCATGGGCTGAAATCTAAAACGGATTTTTAATACATTTGTTTTATTGATTCAATGTTTAAAAATATTTTAAGATGTCTGTGGTGTTTAGAAGGTATAAATATTTATGAATGAGGAAGAAAATATTGTCTTATTTTTAATACTGTACTGATTAAAATACTATTTTGTACCAAGTTTTCTCCAAATTGAGCCAGTACTAAAGACGTTTGCATACTGAAACATTTTCAGGTACTATTTAAAATTTTTACCACAATAAAGCATTTAAAGTAAAGAAACTTCACACTCAGCCTCCAGGAAAAGTCTGAAAAACTGTCCAAAATCCGCAGGATGACACGGAGGTGATCTTCACTGCAGCGTGGCTCAGGAGGACGAACATATGTCATCCGCGTCGCATCATAATATTATTTAAATTATATAACAATATGTTATTATGTCACAATGCCACACACCACACAATTCATTGACTTGATAATTAACTTGAACGGTGGTTTGCAGCAAAGTTCAG